>JABMDO010001228.1:0-16254 GCA_014851415.1 Cnaphalocrocis medinalis
TGTAGTGTTCTCAAGAACGGCAATTTTTCATATGATTAAAATTAAATTTGAAACAAAAGTGGTTTGATTAAGGGTCGCGGGTTCGATTCCCGCACCAACACAAAAGTTTGTTAATGGAGCAGATATTTGTAGTGGGTCTGGATGTTGGTAGTTCCTTCGTTGTTTCTGATTTCCATAGCAAAAGAAAAAACCTTAGTTTGGGACCAGGACACGATGTATGTGATGTTGTCTAAATTAATCATTTTTTTTTAAATTAAAGTACTCAATTTAACTGAATTTGTCCATGTACCTAATTGTGAGAAAAAAAAGGCATTACCTACCATTAGTATTTCTCGCTTCTGAAAATGCGGTCACCTAGGACTATTATTATAAAAAGCTCACTCTGCTCTTGACCGCATTGTACTGTCTGTATCCGCATCACATAATATATTATAACAGCAACATAATAGTGGCTAGTAGAACCATTATGCAACCAGCTCCAAATGATGAATGATCTCCACGACACATTTATGTCGAACTGTGGGCGGGTTTCGGACAAATTGTAGAGCTATTCTAATTAATTGGAGGCTGCTATCATTTTTTAATCTAGTGACCCGCCCTAACTTTTTTAAGTAAGTAAGTAAAACATTTAGATACTTGATGTTGCTATAGTTCCTAACATTATCCGTTAAATACTCCTAGGACTGAAGTGGCAGTGGGCTGGTCACATTAGCCGCAGAACTGACAACCGTTGGAGCCATAAGGTCCTTGAGTGGAGACCGCGACTCGGCAAATGTAGTGTTGGACGCCCTGCTACAAGATGGGATGACGACATTCGAAGGCTGGCTGGAGTGAGCTGGATGAGAGTGGCCGAAAATCGGGAGCGGTGGCGTGCATTAGGGAAGACCTATGTCCAGCAGTGGACGAGCGTGGGTTGCTGATGATGATGATGACTCCTAGGAATTTGATCAGGTAACGATTCAGATTGTTTTACGGTGACATATTATACTTAAACCCTATAGAATTAGATTAATAGAAATTGCCCCTTTATAAATTAGTAGGTTAGTATTTTATACTTGAGAGGTCTTCTATACAAAATAACGTGCATGCAGCATGCAAAATATCGTGCATGCAACATGCAAAATAATTTGCATGCAGCATGCAAAATAACGTGCATGCAGCATGAAAAAGAACGTGCATGCAGCATACTTTTTTTTACACTAGAGGCCGCAAACGAGCAAGCGGGTCACCTACTGGTAAGTAATCACCGCTGCCCAAGAGAGGTCGCTGATGCGTTGCCGGCTTTTTAAGAAGGAAAAACATATGTTTTTTTGTAGCATACAAACAAACAAACATTATGTATGTACGTAAGCATACATTTCAAACTTCATTACCTGTGAACGTCTCAGTACACCTACACTCTAAATAAACCAAGATGCATCATCGAGTTCTAAATTAATTGCCAATTAATCATTATTACATAACGATGTAGTAAAAATTCCGAAACATTTACATGGTTGTTACACAAAATTGCAAAAGTGGGTTAACTTCAATTTATCTACTTAGATATATATTAATTGCTCCATTAGCAGTTAACTATTTTAAAACTGGTCCAGTTTCTTTCCAAATGTACAACAAACAGCCACTCTTTGGGTTCCTAAGATCTGCCTTCTTCTGAAGAATTTCGTCATACGGCTCCCTACGTAACAATAATGTCAATTATTGCTAAAAGTGGCCGTTCTTAGCAATAATTAACATTATTGTTACTTGTCGCGTGTTAGAAATATTGTATTGCATCTTGAAAAATCCAATTTACTTGGATCTAAGTCTGTAATGTTTTGCTTTCTTCAAAAAAATCATATTTTCGTCACAATAAGTGTAAATAGGTTGGCGGCGCTAGTTTCATTCGTGTAGCCCCTTAAGAGCATTCTTAACCATTTTTAAGAGCAAGTAAAGCCGGGCAGCACTGCTAGTTTTGATCGAAGAAGGATAAAGTTTCAAGGTTGATCGCTTTTAGCTCTATTTCATACCACTCTCGACTTTGCCGGGAAACTGTGAAAAACGATACCTCGCTTTCTCTATACTGATACTTGTAATAAACACTGATTAAAGTAAATTATTGAAAAGTAGTGCCCCGCCCTCACTTCGCTTCGGGACTGTAGTTCAAAAATGAACCGATAGATGGCGCTAGGCGTCGATTACATCGCGCTTGTGTTTCGTGTTTTCGGTTAAGTATATTTGAGTAACTACTTAAGTATTATATTTGTGATCCCCTGTTGACTGATAATTTTATTTTGTAACGCTACTTATTACGGAGTCAGGTCAATGTATGAGATGGTGTGTGAATTTAATTAACTACTTACTTATTTATTTATTACAATAATTCTTCTTTTATCTTAGTCCCTACCAAAACTTCAAAGGGGCTGATTGAAATACTCCTTTTTAAGTCTGTTTATGCATGTCTTGTTCAATGGTAGCTACCACAGATATGCAGTGAACTCTTAGGATGATTTCTCAATTCCACGAGAGTCAAACCCTCTACCCTATCGCATTCCGTACCAACAATCTAAACTATCTTACAAACCAGTTTAAACACTTAATCCCTTGCTAAGCAATTGGAAAGGAGCCGCTACATCTCTCCAGTCAGTCGGAAGACGGCCCGCGAAGCAAACGCGACCTGCCGCGCTACAAACACGCACTGTAAAAGTAGATAAAAAAAGTGAAAAAAAAACTTGTGATTTTTTTTTAAGGACAAGACTTGTGAGTGCATTTTCTAACTTTGTTTCTGTGCTGTGCGTGATTTGTTATTAATTAAAAAGTAAGTATTTATTGTCTATGAATTAGAATATTTTATTTTTTATGAAGTTGATAGTAATTTTGAATCGATTTTAAAATGAAATGGAATGTGTTAAAAACAAAAAAAATACGTAATAGAGTTGTGTTACCATTTTCAGATAATTGACTTTCAATTGAGGTAATGAATAACATTGCCATAAAACAATGCAATTAAGTTAATAGTTTTAGTTTTTATTGAAAATTAATCTTCTAACATACAATTAAAATACCTCTTACTGATTAATCACGATATCTCAGAAAAAATATAGCACTCTCAAATAGCGCCCTATTGGTCTAGTGGATTAAGCACCGACGTGATGTCGGGGCTCTAGGTTCGATTCACGGGGCGAGGAAAAAGTATGTTCCGAATTTTTCGAGCATAGCTCGGGTTTGTGATCGCCAATCCGCATTAGGCCAATTCTTTTCGACCTCATCTCTCCAGCGGTACCGTGGACGGCCATTTCACCTTCGGCCGTCCAATCCTGACCTAACCCAATGTTAGTTATATTAAAACAGGTCATGATTTTAAACTTGAACCTTATAATATTAACTAGCAGCCGCCCACGACTTCGTACGTATAGACTTAAGAAACCCCTATTGTAATTAACGAATCTTAAAGGCGGATCTTTTTCGTAAAATCTGTTTTAGCGAAACTTTACACCCTGAGACATACATACCTCTTAGTGTTCTCTGAGTGTTATATAGTAAAGTATCTCAGTATCTAAATAATTGCTGTCCCACTGCAAGGCAAAGGCCTCCATCATAGAAATCAAGTCATCGCTACCATGATGGGATTAGTCTTAATCACCACGCTTGCCTAAAGCGGATTGGTGATCACAAACCTGAGCTTTTTCGAAACAATACTTTTTCTCGACCTGGGAATCGAATCTAGGACCCCGAGATCACTGCCCGCTATTTAAACTAGGTACTACACCAACGGGGCGATAAACAATTTATATCGAAGTGAATTCTATACACAACAGTCAGACTTATAAGTATTATGTTATAATAATCCAAAAAGACAAATCATTCCGCGATGTAATCAATACCTAGCGCCATCTATTAATGAAATTATGAACCCAAAACGAAGCAACGGCAGGCCACTAGTCTAAAAAACCACCAGGTGACATTTCCGACTTATGTATCTAATCCGGAACCGCTTGTGCTTCGTAGAATCAATCACCGAAGTATTAAAGTACGAGTATGCATTTAATTAACTAGTATAAATTTAAACTCCTTTTATTAACTCGCATGTCGTGTATCGCGAACAGCTTTTGTTGTGATATGGCAAATCGTTTTCGTGGGATAGCCACGCTTCGGCATGAATGGGCCAGCTCGACCACAGATATCATGTCCTCACAGAATACCGGTGTAAAGCAGCGCCTGCGCTGTGTTTCGTCGAGTGAGTGAGGGTACCGGAGGTCCAATCTATACTATTATAAAGAGATAACTTCTATAGACAACGACATGGCTTATAGGTAAACCGAAAACACGAAACGCTTGCGCGATGTAATTGGACACAGCGCCATTTATTGGTTCGTTTCTGAATTACGGTCCCGATGCGAAGTGAGGCTGGGCCACTAGTAAATCAAATAAATGGGCCAGACAATCACACCAATCAACCTGATCTCAAACTAGGGCAACCCCTGTACTATGAGTACCTACTAGATGACGATAATTAACTGGGTGCGGCAACCCCAGACCCAAGAAAACCTAGAAAATGTTGTTTCCTAAATTTACTTGGAATCGAAGCCAGGACCATTCGCTCTTCGGGCCAAGGTTGAGGCCGTCAGTTGGGGGGAAAGAGGGTTAAAGGTTGGCAGCGCACTTGTGACTACTGGTGTTGCGAGTGTCTCTATCTACCTATCACATAAAAAAAATAGTCTGGTACCTACTTACATGAAAGTGGGGTTAAAGTTTGGCAGCGCTCTTGTGACTGTACTGGTGTTGCGGGTGCCTATATCAGGTGATCCGTCTGTTCGTCTGCCACCTATCACATTAAAACAAATGGTTCAAACAGTGCGTGTTATACCACAGTTTGGTATGATTGTGTGACAACTTCATATTAACCATCGAGTTTCATTAGTTTCGCTAAATCAAGTTAGTGATCTACCGATATGATTGATCGTACAGTGTGTAATCAGATCCTCATAAAAATTGTTTATTTATGAAAAGAAAAGTTGCTTAATCCACCTTTTAAGACAACACTATTTTTATTTACATTCCAACTACTTACTTAGGTTACATACTTACTTATTGTCACTGCAAAATTTCGAATAGGAATTTCAGAGTGTAAGTTAGATAATATGTGAATATTTCTTTAGGTTGAGTAAGTATATCAATTTAACCACGTGTTCTATTAACCATTTTGAACAAAATTTGTCCAACTATTTTCTGAAATACCTTACCTACTTACATCGAAAATTTTTTCGACTCTATACATTTTGACCAAGTGACGTGACCGACTTTAAATGGGGAGATGACTTCTTGTATGCGAATTTTCAAAAGTCATAGTACAACTTGTTCGACAACTTTTGAAAATAGGACGACGAATTTGTTTTCGAGTCCTCGAAATACCATACGAAAGTGATCAGCTAATTGATTCATTTTGTATAAGTAGGAAGACATTTTATCAAACACTTGTGGCCCGTCCCCACTTCGTTTCGGGACAGCAGTTCCATTGTCTGCCAATAGATGGCGCAGAGTGTTGATTGTATCGCGCTAATGTTTCGTCTTTTCGATTTGCATATAATGTTGGTCCATGTCTATAGAATTTATCTCTTTATAAATAGTATAGATAGTAGAAGATAGATAGAAGATTAAAACCCTATTTTCCTCATGAAAAATATTTGCTTTCATGTAAGTATAATGCCCTTGAAGTTTGTGTATGTATAGTGCATAGTGGGACATAATATATAGTTTTTGATTTTGATCATATACCTACTTTAGCTATTAACTGTAAGCGACCGGCAAAGAGTCGCGTGCGCATATCCCCATTAACTGACACAACTAACATTGCGCGATTACCGTAATACTGATAATACTCATCAGCCACGCGCATGCTTGTTCATGCTATGCCGCTACACGATGAAAACGACAGTGAGAGATAGCTATGACATGTGTGACATATGTCAAACGTATGATTGACTTTTGCTGCCGCACTGAGACGTCAATCAACGTTAATTTTAGTTTAAGGAAAGAAATTGACACTTATTTTAATACGCATATAAGCTTATGTGCGTATTTACGTTTTCTAAGTTTTCTTGGCTCTGAATGAGTTGACGCCCCCAGTTAACTATCGTCACCTGGTACTCACAGTACAGGGGTTGCCCTAGTTTGAGACCAGGTTGATTGGTGTGATTGTCTGGCGCATTTTATTTATTTTTATTTATCTTAGTTGTAGTGGAGTGTAAGTCAACAATACGGCGTGAAGCTACAAGATGATCTATCAGTTGATCGTGTAGTAAATTGCCCGTGAACAAGTGCTTATCTCATGAGAGACACGTTTGTCACACCTTGTAATCATCAGGGGGTAATGCCCTTGAGATTTATTTTTTACTAGCGGCCGCCCGCGACTCCGTCCGCGTGGAAAAGTAACTTTTTACCCCCCTTTCAACCCCTTACAACCCCCTTTTCGCAATAAAAAGTAGCCTATGTCCTTTCTCAGGGTCTAGATTATCTGTATACCAAATTTCATTTAAATCCGTTGAGTTGTTTTGGCGTGAAAGAGTAGCAGACACACAGACAGACAGACAGAGGTTACTTTCGCATTTATAATATTAGTATGGATGTGACAACAGATGAGCAGACGGATCACCTGATGGTAGCGATTGCCGCCGCCCATGGACACCTGCAACACCAATGGAGTTACAAGTGCGCCGCCAACCTTTTATCCCCTTCCCCCCAGGTGGGCCTCCGGTACCCTCACTAACTCGACGAAACACAGTACTGGGGCTGCTTCATGCCGGTTTTCTGTGAGGCAGTGGTATCACTCCGGTCGAGCCGGCCCATTCATGCCGAAGCGTGGCTCTCCCACAGTTAAACAGTTGTGAGGATCCTGAACTGTTCGCGAGATAACATTGGGCAAAGCAGCTACTTTAACCCCAAAAGCTAACATTAAGAAAGAAAGAAAGAAAATACATTTATTAATTTGGACACCACAACACAATACATATTACATACTACAGACAATTAACACAACACAAGAAAATAAAAAACACTAGTAAAACTAATACTACAGACAATTGACACAACACAAGAAAATAAAAACACACTAGTAAAAATAAATATATAACCAAAAAAAAAAAAAAAACTTATTCATTACTTTAACAACTTATTAATTCGTTACTTATTAACAGTTGTTAGTGTTAACTTTTGGGGGGGTTTGGGGGTTCAAACTGTGAACGCCTGTGCATAGTATGCCGGTTTACTGGCACACCGCTGCGTTCGCTGACCGTACACTCGTAATCATATCACTTGAAGACAATGTGTTTATAGTGCTAAAAACGTGGGTCACGCGACGCCGTCAGTACATTCACGGATGCCGGTATAATTGCATGCCCGAACGCTTCCTAAAATGCTCATTAATAATGTATGGTTTTAGAAACTTTGATTTAGTGTTACGTTTTTTTGACGTATAGGACCACGTGTACAACTATATTTAGTAAATACTTCTGATATAATAAAATTTCGATAAGTTAGGTAAATTCAGCGTCTGGTCGGATGGCGTATTTGGCCCCAATACTTAGGTACTTGTGTTTGTTCAGTGTCTGGGTTTAATAATGTACTTTAGTTAATAATTGTCTATTTTAGTAGGTATTAAGTATATTGCAAATCCTCTGTTGTCTGATATCTGTAATAGAGAGTGTTTTTTAAGCTACTTAGTACGGAATCAGGTCATCCAAATACTTTCGTCTTTCATAAACGGGCTGAAATATGCTGCGTAGCTTCCCGAACGCTGCCCAGCCGAGGATACATCGATCGACCTCTTTCTAGAAGTTAGACTTACCAAGTTGCCCTTTTGTCGAGGTAAATATATTTGTCCTCAACTTCCAGTGTAGAGCTTGCAACTTTTACAGGAGTGGGTACGACATGAGATTTCAACATACCTAACTCTTGTCCATATTCATTTTGAAACCCACTTGTTGAGAGACTCTACTGAGATCACGAACGAAACATTGGTCACTTCAAATCACGGAATGACGAACTCTGTCATTT
Source organism: Cnaphalocrocis medinalis (assembly GCA_014851415.1). Lineage (NCBI taxonomy): Eukaryota > Metazoa > Arthropoda > Insecta > Lepidoptera > Crambidae > Cnaphalocrocis > Cnaphalocrocis medinalis. The sequence goes on from JABMDO010001228.1 coordinate 8,032, forward strand.
GGTTGAGTCTCAAAGCGATTCTCTCTAGTCTTTCAATTAGAGCCCCAGATCTGACCTCCAGACCAGCGATCGTCACACTTTACTACTCAAGAGCCACACATAACAATGTGAGCACTAAGGTCCGGGCCGCATTATATGTGAAGTACGGATGTGTAGTTACTATTAAATAAAGGAATCTACTTTACCCGCAGGCCGTTTGACGACCACGGCTCTAGACAGACACACCTGTTTTTGATGAAATAACAAATAACTTAACAACTATCCATTTCATTTTGGCTCGAGCTAATCTTATGCAACATAACAAAACTGGTTACGTCCGACCTATTGTTCCATTCTATTGTTTTGGTCAAATTATTAATTGACTAAGATAACTGTTATAACGAGTTATAATGTTACAATTCTCATCACATTCTCTTATCTGTTATAAAATACTGAACTAAGTATAGTCTTGACTCTTAATTGCAGCTATTATACTTATTATATCTTGTTATTTATTTGACAGCACGCGACGAGAAAGTTAAGGTTGCAATTCGGTCCACTAGCGCTGCCATTTGATATTTTACTAAAAAATTAAAGTATCAGCCTATACACTGTCTCACTGCAGGGCAAAGGCCTCTATCATAGAAATCAAGTCATCGCTGCTATGATGGGATTAGGCTTAATCACCACGCTTGCCTCATGCGGATTGGTGATCACAAACCTGACATCGTAAAGTTCGAAACATACTTTTGCTCGACGCGGGAATTGAACCCAGGACCCAAAATAAGGCCCGGTACTTAAACCATTAGACCAACGGGACGTCATAATATATATTTTACCAGTGAGAAAAATACGACCAAGAAAAGACGCAGAATACCAGTGGCTTCGCGTGGCACTGTGTGACACGCGAAGTCGTATACTGAGCGGAGACCATTTTGGTTCCATTTATTTTTTTATTAAGTTTGAATGTTGATTTTTTTGTGTTACATGTATTTTTTGGTACCAAATAAACATTTCTTCTTTTAAAAGCACATGTGCTGCTTTACGCTCTGGTCTTCTGTGGGGCCGTGATATCTCTGGTCTCTAGTCGAGCCGGCCCATTCATGCCGAAACGTGGCTCTCCTACGATGATCGCCTGTCCCAGTTTAAAAAATCATCTTTATGTAGGACATTTTATTCATAACAATAAAAAAATCAAAAGGCGGCGCTAGAATACATGTTCCAGCACCCATAAACTATTAGTTGCTTTTAGTACTTATTATCTGAGGTTAATCGTTATTTTCAGCATTCTTGTAGTCAAATGATGTATTGATTTTATTGAAAGACTAGTTGCCCGCCCTCACTTCGCCTCGGGACCGTAATTCAGAAACGAACCAATAGATGGCGCTGTGCTCAATTACATCGCGCAAGCGTTTCGTGTTTTCGGTTTACCTATAAGACGGCATAAGCGGCCCGTACAAAGATGCATTAACTTCTTGCTAAAAGTGACCGTTTTTAGAAATAATTAACATTATTGTTACTTGTCGCGTGTTAAAAATATTGTATTGCATCTTGAAAAATCCAATTTACTTGCAACTAAGTCTGTCATGTTTTACTTTCTTAAAAAATATCATATCCACCACAATCAGTGTAAATTGGCTGGCGGCGCTAGTTTCGTCATTGTAGCCCCTTAAGGGATGTCATGTAAATGTTCACCGATTTAGGTAGGTATATAATATGTAGATTCGTGCAAATTAAAATAAGTATACTGAATGGAATTACCCATTTGACATTTCCCATACTCTTATACTAAAATAAATCTAATAGTGCGAACATCCAGAGCAGCCGCAGACCAAGCCCTGTGGTTGTAATGATGGCGCGATAACGTCGGCCATACATTAGCGGCGGCGGTAGCGGGAGCGGACGCGGTAGTGTCGAAGTAAATTGACAACATTTCAAAATTTCTAAGCCCTAAAATAAAAAATACCATTTCTTTGTTTTCTTCTCCTGATATCGAGAATATATCAAAATATTTTTTATATTGCTTATTTACTGAGAAAAAAAATTATAACTGAAAACTGAAAAATGACGTCATACTTACACTGAAGAATGAAATATTTCCTTTGCCTATACCTTCTCCATTGCTAAAACTGATAATATCTGTGAATTAACTGTCATGTGTCTTCAGTGACATTTGTAAAAATAATTCCTCGTACTCATTACAATTCTCATAAATTCTCATTTATAATCGTTTACAACAAAGAAACTATTGCGTATGTGCCAATGAAGGATCCGAAATATTGTTGTGTCCCTATCTGCACGAACAATTCTATTCCTGCTCCGGAGAAATCCTTTTTTTCATTGCCAGTGTCTACGAAGTAAGAATGGTGCAATGCATTGGTTATTAAGAAATTAACTGTTCTCTGCGTGTTTTGTACTTAGAAAATTAATGAAGACGGTGAAAGGACGGGTCAAATTGAAAGCTAGATTGCCATCGTAGATTCATAGGTGTATAATTATTAAAATTCAATAAATAAGCTTCACATAGGTAGGTACTTAAGTAGTTATTTATTTACACAAGGTTAATAAAAAATATGAAACATTTTACATCTTTTATTTTGCACTCTATACTTTTTTGAAACATATAATTTTTTCCAAAATACCTAAGCAGCATCTATTATTTTTTTAACACAGAGCTCATCATAGTCAGCCAGAACTTATGTATCAGCACTGGACGGTACACAAATGGACATCTCGCTTTAATTCTACGTATCCCACCGCGCAGTGTCTACGTAGGCTTCCCGCAAAGCAAGTAATGCTTTAGCACTACGTAGTTCAGCAACGTTGTAGCAGTCGTTCTCTTGCATGAACTCCAGTAACATTAGATAGTTTACTCTTGGCAAGTTTCTACTATCAGCAACTTGAAATCCGTCGGAAACTTTCATTTATTTAAATAGTATGGGAAAAAGGGAGGTTATAATTCTATGACAGACAGATGCAAGACATAAAATGAAATTGTCAATAGTTGTCATGTATTCCTCAGTAAGCACAGAGTATATTGTATCTCAGTAAGTATGACGTAATTTGGCGCTTACGTCTGTTTAGAATACGAAGGATTAAAATATGTTTTTTAGGTATCTTATAAACATAATTTCGAAAAAACAAAAAATATGGGTCGCTTTATTTTATATCTACTTTCATATAAAACAATAATATAGACATGCAAAAATTATGAAATGTTGTCAATTGTAGAATAAAAATTAAAAATCATGCAATATCTAATATATGAACTCGATTCGCGCACTTGACGCCCATGGACACCTGAAATTGGGCACCCGGTAGCCTCACTCACGCCAGTTTTCCAGTATCTGTCAGGACGTGGTATTAGTCCGGTCGAGTCAGCCCATTCCTCCTGTAATAAATAATAACTATCCTGTATTAACTAGTTTAAGTTTTATACGCATTTTTTATGAAATAAAAAGCATATTCATTCATTCATTTCCGAAGCGTGGCTCTCCCACTGTGACTTATATAATGGAATTATAAGTCTAGTAATCCGCTTCAGCTTATGTTCGGCCGCTGCGCTTCTCTCGCCGACCACAATTTTCACTCCCGCCGCTACCGCGGTTAAATTAGATATTACATTAAATTCCTGTTCTAATAGCGCTTCTACATTTTTGTAATCGACTACAAAGTTATACAGGGTTACCTCGTTTTAAAAGCCTGTTTCTTCTTGTTTCAGATACATAATTCCTTCTAGAGAAGAGAAAAAAAAATCGCTCCATTATAGATGCGACCACAGCGAATCATGGTAGGTACAGGGTGTATCTGTGAACATTTACATACACCTTAAATATTATTTTTGTAAAATCTTAAAAATATTTTTTTTTATGTGATAGGTAGCAGGCGAGCAGGCGGATCACCTGATGGTTAGCAACTGGCGCTGCCCATGGACACTTGCAACACCAGTGGAGTTACAAGTGCGCTGCCAACCTTTTTTTGTGTTATTCAGATAGTCAAAGACGTTTGGTTTCAAATCAATGTGCTACTTATCGCGTGTGAAAAATCCCGCTAGATGGCGTACTATAGAACTTTCGGTTAGGTATATCTGATGTGACTATGTGACCTCAGGCCAGATGGAGTGATGATCTGCGCAAGAGGGCTAGCTGGAGCTGGATGCGAGTAGCCGAAGATCGATCAAAGTGGCGAGCATTTGGATAAGCCTATGTCCAGCAGTGGACTGCAACAGGCTGATGATGATGATGATGATGACTATGTGAGACGTCAAAATGTCACTAGCTAACAGTACGCCATCTAGCGGACTTTTCACACGCGATAGCCCCCATTGAGAAAATTTTCCTGAATGTTGTATCCTGGTGGCTTATAACGAAGTCGTCCCGTAACGAATGAGAATATGCCTGTCACATTCAAACAAAAGCGCGTACAGCGCGTGTGAAAGAGAGGGGAACTCCGATTCGGTCGTAACGTCGACTTCAAATTAGGCCCTCTGGTGTATGTCTGTCTTTACTAAATTGGTCGACGTACCTACATTTAACATAGCAAGTGCATTAGAATTACCAATTTAGTCTCTGTATGTTGAAATTCATGAGAAGTTGACCATTAGTTGTGGAATACCGACATTTTAAAACCAGGATATTGATGATTTAAAAATATTTCTGTATCTACTTCTAAAAGCTAGGGTTGTCAATATTAAGTATAAATGCGAAAGTAACTCTGAATGTCTGCCTGTTACTCTTTATATTTCTATTTCCTACTTACTTATACATTACACCTAGACACTGAACAAAAAAAAGTGTTCAACACACGAATGTTTGTCCAGGTTGGGGATCGAACCCACGACTTTTCGGTCACTACCAAACGGGTCCGGTACTTAAAACACTTTTTTTATTATCTAGGGGAAATGCGTTACGCATACCCGTCTACCGGAGGGCGGACGGGTTATGTCGGTCTCCCACCCGCATGACGGTAGGGGGTTTACCGACTAAAACCCCTGGGACTCTGCCTCATCGTCCATCGCGGGAGAAAGTCGTGGGGCAAATAGCGCGAAGCCCTCGCACCACGACATCTCCCCCGGGGTCGGGGGAGCGGGAGGGGACAGCCGAGCCGAGCCGAGCCAAATACCGGTGGTGGTACCCCCGTACCACCACCACAGTGGTGGTACCACTAGACCAACGGGGCGTTACACAGTATTTACGCTATGTCGCAGTCAAAGGCAACCCTAGTATAGAATATATTTATTATTTATGTACATTTATGTATGTTGATTTGATATTATGGATAGATATGTATATAGAGCAATGCATATTTTAACGAACCCGCGAAAGCTTGGAGAAATTGAGGCCACTAGTTAGGGTGGGACACGAGCAGGGCCAGGAGGCGAGGCCTATGGCTAATGAGGCGCCAAGACACTTCGACGATTGAATAAATAAATGGATCAGATCCGTCCATCAGATCGATGGGAGAACCACGCTTCGGTATGAATGGGCCGACACAAAAAAATAACGTGAAGCAGCGCATACGCTGTTTCCCTGTGTGACTAAGTACAGTCCGGAAGAAGGGGAGTTCGAAGGTTGGCAGCGCATGTGTTCATGGGCAACGGTAATCGTCCTTGTCTGTCAATTATCAAATAAAAACCTATTAGTTTCCAAATTGACCCGACTGGGAATAGAACTCAGAACCTTCTGCGCTTTAGCACAACACTATAGCTACTAATCCATCGAGCAAATGTCAAAAATATTAACACTCTGTTTAACTGAATTACGGAGTCAGGTCAATGTCTTTTCTATACAATTTATAAAGAGATAACTTCTATAGACAACGACAAGGCTTATAGGTAAACCAAAAACACGAAACGCTTGCGCGATGTAATTGAGCACAGCGCCATCTATTGGTTCATTTTTGAATTGCGGTCCCGAAGCGAAGTGAGGGCGGGCCACTATTTTTGTATAAAACTAAGTATAGGCCAACGCTTGACCACAATCGTATCTGATGGAAAATGACGATGAGGTCTAGGATGACACGCGTTTGCCTAGAAGATGCCTGTTCACTCTTGCCTTAAAGATATCCAAGTTATAGTGGTCGGGAAAAACAGACCTCGGCAGGGAGTTCCACTCCTTAGCTGTCCGTATGATAAATGTTGAATGTATGAATGTTTTGTGAACTATTTTATTTTTTTCTGATTCCAGTGGGTGCGGGCATGGATCGCCTTCAGTATATCGACTTGTACATGGGCAAACCAGCTTAACACAGTGAGTACCTCAAATAAATACATTTACGGTAACGGGGCTGGTAGCCGTGGCAGGCCTCCCACCAGGTGGACCGACGATCTGGTAATGGACTCCCCATTGGATGCGGGTGGCACAGGACCGATCTGTGTGGAGAACTTTGGGGGAGGCCTATGTCCAGTGGACGTCTATTGGCTGAAATGATGATGATAACGGGACTGGTGGCTAAACGTAACCCCGATGAAAAGAGGACGAGAACACTTCAAAGTTTTATCTGTGAGAATTTGACTTCGATGATCGATCATTGAAATCCTAGATACAGCATGAATGAGTTAAATTCCTAGTAAAAAAATCAGCATAAAAGATGGTATACTTATTAGGTACCTTTTACCACGTTTTCTACCAACCATTTGGAACAACATTTGATGACTTTGATTCCCAAAAAAATATTACTTACTTCTCATACAAAGTCGGTCACGTACGTGACATGGTCATTTTGAATGGGAAGCCGAAAAATTTTTCAATAAATTTTGAAAAAAAAGTAAAGTATCAGCCTACATACTGTCCCACTGCAGGGCAAAGGAAATCATAGAAATCAAGTCATCGCTACTATGATGGATTGTAGGCTTAATCACCACGCTTGCCTAATGCGGAAATTTTGAAAAGTTATTAGAAATTTTCAGAGGGATACACCCTGTAATCATACAAAGTTATATCCATAGGGTACAAGGGATGTTACCGATATACATAATTATCCTATTATAAGCTAACAAAGCTCTATTTTATAGAGTTGCAACGGTGTTTCCAAAGCCGTAACGTAAGAGCTGGAAGCCATTCATTACCATAGACAATGTAGACGGTACAGTTGGACTTAATAAAAATCATAACGTCCTGAAAATAATACTTACAACCAGTGTTGCTATGCCCTAACAGGGTGCATGTATGTTCTTAATATTATTTAAGTATTATCTATCTTACATACCACATGTAGGTAATGCAGTAAATTATTTGAGTTTGAGTTAAAAGGGGGGTTGGAAATTATTAAGTAACTAGTGGCCCGCCCGCCCTCACTTCGCTTCGGGACCGTAATTCAGAAACGAACCAATAGATGGCGCTGTGTCCAATTACATCGCGCAAGCATTTCGTGTTTTCGGTTTACCTATAAGCGTCGTCGATGTCTATAGAAGTTATCTCTTTATAAAGAGTATAGAAGATAGAATAAAAATGCCACCCAATCATACTATTCCAGGCGGACGAAGTCGCAGGTAACATCTAATTACTATAACTACGGAAACTGCCTCTCTACCGTCTCAATAATTAAAGTTCAAATGAAATAAAATGAAAAATGTTTATTCGAAATATGGGGCTATACGAATGAAACTAGCGCCGCCAGCCTATTTGCACTGATTGTGGCGAAAATATGATACCTATTTTTGAAGAAAATAAAACATTACAGACTTAGATCCAAGTAAATTGGATTTTTCAAGATGAAGAATGTAATAATAATGGATAATTATACTAATGTGCCTACCTATGATAATAATGAACTGTATGACTTTGTATGAGTTTGAAATAAATGATTTATTTCTATTCTATTCTACTACAATATTTCTAACAACGCGCAAGTAACACAAGGTTAATATGCTAAAAACTTCCACTATTAGCAATAATTGACATTATTTGTTACCTACTTGTCGCGTGTTTTATATATTGTATTGCATCTTGAAAAAATTCAATTTACTATATCTAAGTCTGTAATGTTTTGCTTTCTCTTAAAAAATATTTATTTTCGCCACAATCAGTGTAAATGTTGGCGGCGCTAGTTTCATTCGTATAGCCCCTTAATCAATTTATAGATAGGACGTTTGTCAAATCCGACGAATTCTATAAGATACCAATCCGATTGTACTCCTCTCAGGAGAAAGCGAACTGGACCATTAAGCCTGTGTTTGTAAACAAGGCGATACCACATTGTGAGACCATACCAATGCGGATTGGTGATCTCACCCTTCATCTCTCA
>JABMDO010001229.1:0-12151 GCA_014851415.1 Cnaphalocrocis medinalis
TAAGGGTAATTTTAAATGTAAAAATCAGAAGATATGCTTGAATAATTTTAAAATTAATTAACGGTAATAAAACATCTTTTTGTCAAAATAATCTTGTATTTATTTCAGTACCCATTGACCTGTAGATCATCTCTTCTTTTAAATTTTCTAAAATTTTTATTATGTAACAGTAAGAGTCTTTGATTTTCCCGCCACAAGCAGTATGCAAAGGTGTTAGAGAGGTCGTGCAGCCGGGTGACTACCCGGGGATTGGACCGTCCCTCCACTCCACACTGAATTCGGTATTTGACATGGTTAACAATTAAATAAGAAAATAATTGAATTATGTAGATTTTACGACGCTGATTCAGAATATCTATGTTAATTTACAAATTAAACATTAGAAATATTTTTATTTCTTAAAAATAAATAAGAAATTTTGCATCTGTGGATTATCAAACTAAAACGGCTTGTAGCCAATCAGAACGCGTGACGTCACGATGCAAGAAACAACAAAATTCCCCTTGTGAACGGTGGTGTTACTGTTAGTTTGGGGTTAAACATTTGGACAAACAAAGGGAGAGTAATGAAACAATATATTTTTAATTAGAATGATTTATTGAAATATTACAAAAAATCCTTATTACGCATTTATATTGATTTTCAAAATGAATAAGTTTATTGTACACGTGTCGAATATATTTCTGGGGGTCTAATTTTTTTGAAATATTGGATAAACGAACATTCGTATACTTTTCTATATTAAAATTAGCGAGCTCCAATTATGGTTTACTATCTTCTCCGTTATCATGCATGATACTCCCGGACCACATATTTTATTCCTTTTACCTCGAAATATTTTATAGCCACCTTTTTATTTTTAGAATAAATTCCAACATCGTATGACCAGAAGAAAGGACAGTAATTTCTCTAATTCACTTTACAATGTTTTAATATTATAATATACGTCTATACTATTTTATTCAAACTATAATGAAAAGAACGGATTTTGAAACTAACTGCAGTGAGTGAATGATTCATTCAAAAGTCGAGTTGATTTTAATTGGTCCCATCACTAGGACCGATACCACGATATCATTATTAAATTTTTCTGTCGTTTACGTATCGTAACGATTTTTATTAAAATACATTTTCTAGTTTAATACACATTTGATAATTAATAAAAGTCATTACTTATGATAGGAAACGCGATCTTGTTGCGAATTTAGCTGTCAGATCGCCTTTTACATGAAAATACTGCACAATTCACCATTTTTAAGAGAAACGTCACGCGACACGGAGCGATGCAAAATGGCGATGTAGCGACATCCAAGTAGTTTTGTATAACTTAGTTGACCAGTTCCGAATAGTTGACCAATGTACTTTGACGGAGGGGAAACGCCCGGTATGGCATCTCCAGTGGCTATATACTCAAAGATTGAATCATGACGTCGAGGGCTAATTTGTCACGTGACTTGCTGTTTTGGCGGGAAATTTGAATCGTATTATTTAAAATGGCTGTTTTTGTTATAAATTAACTTTAAAAATGAAATAGACAATTATCAAACGTATCTTTAGTGTCCTAAGAATACAATAAAATACTTTTTTAAAAATTGTCAAATACCCAATTATGTCCGCGGACTTGCCCGGACCTGTCAAGTACCCTTTTTTTTTTAATTTACGGCGCCCAACTTAATTAATTATTTAAGAAGAGAAAACAAACTTCCGTTCCCAATTCGCCCAACTCCCTGAGATTGTAAAATGCTAGCCGGCACTGTATAATGGTAATCTTAAATTTAAAATCATAGGATGCTTGCATAATTCTAAAATTAATTAACAGTAATAAAACATCTTTTTGTCAAAATAATCTTGTATTTATTTCAGTACACATTGACCTGTAGATCTCTCTTTTAAATTTTTTTTAAATTTTTATTATGTAACAGTGGCATGTACTCGTTAAGCCACAGAACATTCCAGCCTAACGCTAACATAGTGTACCTACGCTACGATTACCCGAGTACTTAGCGCGAAGTACTTTTATTCATGTCATCATACATATGAGGTACAGGATACTCCTAGTTTAAACAGCGAACTAAATAAATACTTCCCTAGCACATATACCTAAACTTTTTATTTGATTTGATTGTTGTGACGATTTCTCAAAAAAGTTTATTTATTTATTTACTATTATCTATCATTATTTCCTTTAAAAATTTACGATCCTTTATCAAGTTTGTGCTGTTAATTTTAGTGACACTTAAAAACATGCTTAGCCGACAAAATTACATTTGACAATTCCCCAGCTAGTGCGGGGGGCGCGCGCGTTAATCGCATCGGACTAGTGTTGCGCCGTTCTCGCTAAGTCGAAGGATTACTCCTATCAATGCTAAGGTGTTATAAGAGGCATCATAGACACAGTATCCAGTGCAAATGATATTGTAATCGTTTATATTGTTGTTGTCAGGTGAAACTGGAAGACTCACCAGTCCCCGCGGGTCTGTTCGCTCGCGGCGGGCTGGGCTGCGGGCTGCTGCTGGACTGGCTGTCCGCGCTGCAGCAGGAGACGCTGGGCCAGCAGCCCGAGCGACAGGTTAGCATACCCTGTTGCCTTTATTATTATTTTTAACACCTCCAGGATCAAGAACCGTAGGCTTTAAAGCAATCTGCACTAGTATGCACTAGTATTATATCATTGAACTACCCGTACATTTTCTACCAACTTTTATTATAAACCATTTACTTAAACGAAACATTTGATATAGCTACCAAACAAAATTTACTAGACGCGCACACAGAAGTTTGAGTTGTGACGTCACAATTCAATAGTCATTTGTATATAGAGCGTTTTTGGGCTTGCCCAAAATATGTGCTCTTAAAGTTGTGATATCTAAGGTAATTAAAATGAGAATCAAGTGATTCTTTCAACGATGTTTCTTATGATTAAACACATAAAAATGTTTTAATCAAATACCCAATTAGTCCAGCCGGGCTAACCACGAGATAATTTTGTCGACACTCGTATTGCGTCAGCGCTAGTTGCTTCTCGCTCACCTGACAGGTCGAGGAGCGGGATAGAAGGATACGCTCTCGCGAACGAGAGTCGACAAAATTTTGTCGCGCTGCGCATGTTAGGCCTACAGGAGGATAATTAACAAGGGTGATGCGTGAGCAAGACGGTATTGTGTCAGATGCGGCTGATGTTCCGCGCGGGCTGCGCGCGCTGGCGGCCGCAGCTGGCCACGCAGCTGGCGCACCGCGCGTCCTGGCGCACGCTGCACGCCTGCCTGCGCGCGCTGCTGCACCCCCAACAGTAAATAACACTTCATTTTCATTTATTCACTCAATTTACAACCGAGGTGCAGTCAACTCCAAAAATATGTATACACTTTAGGAACTTGTCACAATACATAATGTATAAGAAAGTAGAATTATAATAATATAATATTTCACTACATCACACGCATTGGTCTGACTCTGAGATAGGTAGCTCAAGCACCTGTGTTACAGATATCAGAACCAACAGTGAAATTACAAATACATACGTATAATACTTTTCTTTTGTAAATACATACTTATAATACACTAGCGGCCGCCCGCGACTTCGTCCGCGTGGAAAAGTAACTTTTTACCCCCCTTTTAACCCCTTACAACCCCCTTAATATTATTATGTTGATAGCCTATAGCCTTCCTCGATAAATGGACTATCCAACAAAAAAAGAATTATTCAAATCGCACCAGTAGTTTCGGAGATTAGCGCGTTCAAACAAACAAACAAACAAACTCTTCAGCTTTATTATATTAGTATAGAAGATAGAAAACACCCAGACCAATACAAACAAACATGTTCATGCACACAAATGTTTGTACTATGCGGAGATCGAACCCGCAACCCTTGGCCCAGACGCAGCATTCACTACCACTGAACCAACCGGGCCGTCAAATCGTTCTTATTCATATGTATTGTGACAAGGTCTAAGTAAAAGTGTAGATACATATTTTTGGAGTTGACTGAACAAATTAAATACATTTTTCAGCAGTTGGTAATGCTAGGTCACAAATTCACCTTTTCAAGGTTTTAGTGATTTAATAATTTATAGTCTTTAACCCTAAGTCACTAAAAAGCTTGTAATTATAATATTAAAATTCCTTAATAAATCTGACGTTATGATATTGTGACAATGTGCTAAATTACGAAAAATCCGCTAGATGGTATTTCATCTACACGGTGTTTAGTTATTTTTGATATGAGACGTCAAAATGTCACTAAACAAGCAACGACATTGAAGTAGGACCCCAGTCCAACAGCACGCCATCTAGCGGATATTTCTCACGCGATTGCTCGTGTTGTGTGGCAGGAAGTGGGCGGCGAGCTCGGTGGTGGAGTTCTGCGCGACGCTGATGGACTCGCCGCGCATCTGGCAGGGCCGCGACCGCCTCGAGCCCGCCGCGCACGCGCACGACCAGGACACGCTGCGCCTCACGCATCAGCAGGTACTGTACATACAGCGACGCTGATAGATCGAGCTATTCAAGTAGTAGATAACTTTCGCGAGTCTTTTTGCTGTGATAAAATGGGCCGTTTTTACACACGTGACCCCTGTTTAAAAAATAATAATTTTAGAAGACGAATTTTGATGAAATAATGCAATATTTTTATCTCGCGTTATTACAAATCGCTCCACAAAAAATATATTAACACTGATGTTATAATAGAAATGTATATTTTTATCACTGTCAAATAGCCTATTATCGAGATAAAGAGAACTTAGATCGAACTCGTCCGCTTATCATTTCCGCTAATTTCGTCCTGTTGACCAAGCTACGAATTCTGTTAGGATTGTTTTCGGGCATAATTGGCATACTTCTTGAATTATACCCGTATCTTCTAATCTTCTATACGTACGTTATAAAGAGATAAAATCTGTAGACAAACCTTATATACAAGAAAGGAAAGGCGAAAAGCTAGCGCCATGCAATCAACACCTAGCGCCATCCATTGGTAGACAGTGGAGCTACTATCCCGAAACGAAGTGAGGGCGGGGCACTAGTTCGTAATAACATGGATTATTTCCTTCAGCTGGAAGTCCTAATCCGCTACGTGATCGAGGAGGCGGAGGCGGCGAGCGCGGCGGCGGGCGGCGGCGCGGGGGGGGCGGAGGCGCTGCGGCGGCGCATGGAGGCGCGGCTGCCGCTGGTGCTGCGCTGCTGCCGCGACCCGCCCGCGCTGCTGGCCGCCGCCGTCGGGGCTAAGGAGCACCCGATACTGCTTTTACTGCTCTATATGAAGGTAACTGATGAACCAGTTTTTTATGTGATACTAGCGGCCGCCCGCGACTTCGTCCGCGTGGAAAAGTAACTTTTTACCCCCCTTTCAACCCCTTACAACTCCCTTTTCGCAATAAAAAGTAGCCTATGTCCTTTCTCAGGGTCTAGATTATCTGTATACCAAAGAACTACGGCGGGATAAGACTTAACAATTACCCTTGATGAAAAAAATATGACAATATAGCTGATTAAAAGGACATTTATATCAAATTATTTTTAAAATATGATAAAGCGGGAGTATCTCATAAAATCAGTTCAAACCACGCTTTAATCTTACTGTTTGTTGGCGACTGGCTGTCGATCTGTGCAACCATGGTGCAACCTAATTTTTTATCTATGCTTTTTCGAGGTGTCAAATGGTTGTCGTCTGACTATTATCAAATTGTTTTTATTTACCTATTTTCACGTAATTACTTTTTTGTGGTTTTTGTTCTCGTTTACAGGTGTAGTCTCTCATATTAATCGCCATTTACCACGTCATTCATTACCTACACTTAGAACATTTATTTATTGTTAAAAAGAACTACTTTGTCAAGTTAATTCGTAGAATTCGAAATATATTTTTTTGGTGAATCAAAATACTTTTTTGATGAAACGAAATACGTTTCGTTCATCAAAAAAGTATTTTGATTTAATTTGATGAAACGAAACGTAGCGCGTTTGACGCTAGATAAAGACAGTGACAGCTAATTAAATAACGGTTTAAGTCGTCATTTCTTAGGGACGTAGATAGGTATTTATTCTATTCTAACCTGTTTGGTTTGGCCTTTAATAAAAGTACTAATTGTGCTTGAATCTATTTATTTTAACACCAAGTAACTGTATATATAATAACACTGAGTAACAAAATAATTATCTCCAATCTAAGCCGCTAGTCTGCCTACTTTAGCAAAAATAAAAAAAAAGCTTCTTACTACTCTTAGTTATGTTGTATATTTACAAGAATACCATTCCTTAAAATGTAAATAACGAGAATACCATCCTTTGTCAGTAGGTCTAGGATAGTCTGTGGTTGAAAGAAGCTCATGAAAGAAGCTTATGGGGCTATACGAATGAAACTAGCGCCGCCAACCACAGACTATCCTAGACCTACTGTCAAAGGATGGTATTCTCGTTATTTACATTTTAAGGAATGGTATTCTTGTAAATATACAACATAACCTCTAAACAAAACATCGGTAATATAAGAAATTCCCGCTTTTACATGAAAACAGTGATGCTGTTTTAGATTATTTACTTAATGAGCAATCCATTGATACCTAGGTCGTTAAGGGTAGCGGAGATTTTAGTTCAAGTCACCACTTCTATGAAAACCGCCGATATTCTTTCATTTAAATCCGTTGAGTAGTTTTGGCGTGAAAGAGTAACAGACAGACAGACAGAGTTACTATAGATGGCGCTTTTAACAAAAAGAAGACCTCGAAACAGATTGAAATCTTATATCCACCGGACAATTCTATTTTTAATCGTCGTGCCTCTCTATAGTCTGTTTCAATTATGATGTCCCTCTGGACATTTCGAAGAACGTAACTCTGCATGTTACGTGTACGTAACGCGCGAGATCTATAGATCAAATCAAATATTATATCTTTTTGTACTTGGTAGTAAATCGTCATTAGGAAAATATACAATTATACAAAAATACCCTACAATTATAGTCTGTTTCAATACATTCAATTATGAAGTCCCTTTTTGTATTTGGTTGTTAATCGTCATTTGAAAATTATACAATAATCCAAAATCATCCTACAATTGATTCACAAGCAAAATTAACAGATTGTTTTTGAATATAATGCTCAAAATAATGTAAACTTTCAAAATAAAAACAATAGTTATTTTGCGCGATTGCGGTTACGTACTATGGTTTGTGATTGACTTTTGAACATAGTGACGCACCTCAAGTATTCGGCATGTTCCAGAGATACAAAATTCTATATTTGCCGATTTAAAAAAATCGTGTTCATTAATCATCATCTGCCTATTTTAAGTGTCACTTCAATCACTACGAGGAGAGTGCAGAAAAGCCTACGACTAAGTCTGCAGCATGAAATAATAGCGATGACCTTGAGTGCGCTGAAACCAATTTTAGTAGAAATTCATCTGTTCTACAAGTGCGCAAACTACCGGTCATCGCTATTGTTAGATGCCGCGGATTATACAATAAGACGTGCGTGTTTTTCTTAAGTTAGTTTGTTGTTTTGTTTGTTGAGTGTCGTTTATTGTTTTGTTTGTAATGCCAAATAAAGTCTAAAAGTGTTCTTTCGACAATCTCTAAAAAACCTTAGTTGTTGAAGTTACTTTGATTAAAATTGGTTACAAATCGATAATCGATGCCTGCTGAATATCGATTTCTAAGAGTACTTCCTTAGTACTGAACTTTTGACATCTTTCCAAAGGGACATCATAATTGAAATAGACTATAATCACTTGACATTGGCGGAATCATCGCGTTTCGAAGGCGCGAGTCCATAGCCATTAAAAAAAAAAAAGACAGAGTTACTTTCGCATTTATAATATTAGTATGGATGTAGCAGACGAGCAGACGGATCACCTCATGGTAAGTAATTGCCGCCGCCCAGGGACACCTGCAACACCAGTGGAGTCACAAGTGCGTTGCCGATCAAAAGTCACAAAAAGACAATTAATTTATTCGACGAATTTCGCTTGCCAAATCGGAACAAACTAACTCGCCGGCTCGCACGTCTCGCAGACGCGGGCGCAAGCCTTCTGGAAGGTATAGAAAATGGAATCGAAGTTTTCTGGATTATTTTCTCTTGAAACTTCTAGAGAGAGTTTGTAGACATTTTGCGGGCATGTTACTACATATTAGGGCTTCGAGGGACTTCTATACAGTTCTCAATGTTTCTCGTAGCTACTCGAATTTTCGATAGAGTTCGATAGCTTTCCATTCCCAAATCCTAGATTCGGGAGCGACTGTGCGGGTGTGACGTGGTGCACAACGGAATAATCGACCTTATCCATTTGAGACAAGCTCTATTTCCGTATGCAGGGGGCACATAGTCGTAACAATATGATTACAATAATGTTTTTTTCTTATATTCTGCATTACCCTTTTTTAACGTTCAACCAGCCTATGTACCATACGGGAGGAGAACAAGATTGGACTTTATGCAGTTATGATAATGTTGATAACCAATATAAAAAAAATATTATTGTCTTATTGTCTTACTTACTTACTTACTCCACTGGCTCAGCGACCCGAAACGAGTCTTGGCCTCCGAAACAAGAGAACGCCACTTCGGTCGATCCTGTACCACTTGTTGCCAGTCCTTGGCCTGAAGTTCTCGCAGATCACTCTCGACGACGTCTTTCCAGCGATACCTAGGCCGGCCTACCGGGCGTCGGCCTATCGGTCGGCTTTGGTATGCTTTCTTCACGAGACGATCATCGTCCAGTCTCTCGAGATGGCCAAGCCAGCGAAGACGATGCGCCTTGGTCTCGCCGATGATGTTAGGCGTGTCCACAATCCTCTCTATTTCGGAATTTCTGCTGTCTTATTGTCTGGTTAAGAGTTAATCTCGTGGATTCGTGGTTCTAAACGATGGCATTTTCTTGTTTATTGTTGTTGTCAAAACTATATCCCCAGGTGCCAGCGATCCAGCAGCTGCTCTCGACGTGGTCGCAGGGCGCGGGAGGGATCAACATCGGGCACATGGTGCGCGACGCGTGCGGGGGCCGCGCCGCCGCCGCCGCCGCCACCAGCGCCACGGACACGCTGTCGCACACGCTGCTCACGGCGCTGGCGGCGCACCACCCGCACCACCACAGCAAGGAGCACTCGCACAAGTGAGGGACACGTCCGCCATATACATCCCTCTGACCGACCGAGAAACTGCTGCCTCGAGAACTCGGCGTCAGTCTCTCGTACAAGTAGAATCCGCCTTCAGTGCGAGGACGACTGACTCAACATTCACCTTTCTTTGTGCCCGTCAACCTCATATTTGGATTTCACGGCCGCTAACCATCATGCCGAGGTCATCCTGACTGTTCTCAATAAAAATATGTAATAGAAAGCCTAATTAGTGTGATGTTAATGTGTGTCGCAGGCTGTGGCGCATGGAGGCGGTGGTCCGCGCGGTGTGGTCGCGCGTGTGGGGCGCCGGCGCGCGCGCACTGCCGCTCGCCGCCGCGCTGCTGCGGGGACAGAGACACCACCACCACCTGCTGGCCGCGCTCGAGGTGCTGCCCGACCACGCGCTGGCCGACAGGTACCCGCCGTCCCCACACAGCCACAGCGCCACCACCACCACCTGCTGGCCGCGCTCGAGGTGCTGCCCGACCACGCGCTGGCCGACAGGTACCCGCCGTCCCCACACAGCCACAGCGCCACCACCACCACCTGCTGGCCGCGCGAGCAGGTGCTGCCCGACCACGCGCTGGCCGACAGGTACCCCGCCGTCCCCACACAGCCACAGCGCCACCACCACCACCTTGCTGGCCGCGCGAGCAGGTGCTGCCCGACCACGCGCTGGCCGACAGGTACCCGCCGTCCCCACACAGCCACAGCGCCACCACCACCACCTGCTGGCCGCCTCGAGTGTGCTGCCCGACCACGCGCTGGCCGACAGGTACCCGCCGTCCCCACACAGCCACAGCGCCACCACCACCACCTGCTGGCCGCGCTCGAGGTGCTGCCCGACCACGCGCTGGCCGACAGGTACCCCGCCGTCCCCACACAGCCACAGCGCCACCACCACCACCTGCTGGCCGCGCTCGAGGTGCTGCCCGACCACGCGCTGGCCGACAGGTACCCGCCGTCCCACACAGCCACAGCGCCACCACCACCACCTGCTGGCCGCGCGAGCAGGTGCTGCCCGACCACGCGCTGGCCGACAGGTACCCGCCGTCCCCACACAGCCACAGCGCCACCACCACCACCTGCTGGCCGCGCGAGCAGGTGCTGCCCGACCACGCGCTGGCCGACAGGTACCCGCCGTCCCACACAGCCACAGCGCCACCACCACCACAGAATCCACCTTAGTGATCCAATATTATGCCCATATGTAACAAATAACGTTTGTCTCGTAGTGAGGAGATGTACGGCATCCTGGACTGCTTCCTGAGCATGACGCGGCAGCAGACCGGGCGCGACGCTGCGCTGGCGCACCGCGTGTGCGCGCTCATACGCCGCTACGCCGCGCGCCGCCCGCAGCGCGCGCAGCAGCTGCTGCACAAGCACCGGGACACTGTGGCGTGAGTGCACACACAGAGAGACACACAGACACACTGTACATATACGACATAATCAATGTCCATGAGATAACGTCTTCCATTTCCCACGGTTTATTAGGGTGCGTTTCCACAGGAACGGGACTGTGTGGAATTCAGCGGAGACTTATAAAAATTAACCAATCACATTGCTCATCAGAGAAGAGATGTGTATTTTGAGCAATGTGATTGGTCAATTTTCACAAGTCTCCGCTCAACTCCACGCAGCTCTGCTTCTGTGAATACGCACCCAGTTTTGTAGCACAGTGTATGGTTTAGTGTTGTTTAATAGTAAGTATAATATACTATATCTGTATATTATGTTAACACGTGTGTGGGTGGCACAGGAGCACGCCGGCGCTGTCGTCGCTGACGAGCGCGGAGCCGAGCGCGCCGGCGTCGCTGGCGCCGCCCCCGCTCGCGCTGCGCGCGCTGCAGCGCCGCCAGGACGACCCCGACGAGCTGCACTGGCAATTACAGGTGTGTAACATATACTACTCTTATATATTATTATAAACTTATGGCGTCACTCAAGGTCCAGCCTGAAAACCAGCGCTGCAGCAGCTGCTTGCGGCGGCTGTAGCATCATGCTGAGGCTGAACCTTGTTGGCCGCAACTTCTGTTTCCCTTGTTTTGTCTTTTTGTCAGTGTAAATGTTGTGGTCAATAAATGTTTTCTTACTGTTACTCTAACTCTTACTACGGCATCGCTGGTGCCACCCGCATGCAAGGGACTCCCGCGACCTTCACTAGATCGTCGGTCCACCTGATGGGAAGCCTGCCACGCCAGCGGCCCTGCACGCGGCCTCTACTCAAGGACCTTTCCACCCCAACGGCCGTCTGTGCTCCTCGCATGTGATTAACAAGCAACAATGTTTATTCCTGGTTGAGTGTATGATTACCAGTATAGTTTTAGAAGATAATTTTCGAGATAAAATATTCGATGCAATACCTTGCAAAATTATTTGTGAAAACTAAGGAGTTGTAACGAAGACAATAAATTTGGTCTTTATAGAACAACATAAACTTTGTAATATTCTCTTTATAAACTCATATGCAGAGTATTACGGACAAGAAACTTCGGGAGGTGCAAAACAAAGCTAAGTTAAGTGAATATTACAAAAGTTTTAAGCGAGAATGAATACGGGATGAACCAAAACTATGTACAGAATGTTTTCTTTAGTGAAGTCAGGAAAGTGAAGATAGTGAATATCTCTAAATAAAGTAAAAGAAACATTTTGATTAGGTTAGTATCAACCCTGTAAGTAACTTAATACTGATACAATTTTGCAATTGTTTGTGCTTCTCTGTAATTGGTTGAAAGGCTAGCAAACACTCCAAATCACCTATCAAAAGACTTGCCCGAAAAATCATGTGACCGAGAGAGAAGTGTGGCGGAGATCTTCTCTAGCATCAATTTGGTAAAGCTAAATACCAAGTGACGTCACAGTGTGTCTCTTACCTGTAATAGTTGAGGACCTGCGCGAAGACCCCAGGGTGCCTGTCGAAGAAGTACTCGTTGAGCACCGGGTCGTAGTTGGCGAGCGCCTCCGTCAGCCGAGAGAGGCGCGTCGCTGGGATCTTCTTCAGCGTGGCCTTGTACGTCTCGTGGCGGATGC
>JABMDO010001230.1:0-17217 GCA_014851415.1 Cnaphalocrocis medinalis
AAACCTAACCCTACTGTACATTTATTATGCTTCAGTTTCGGCAAAGGTTTAGTGAAAATGTCGGCGATCATGTCGTGGGTAGATATTACAGAAGGTTGATGTTATGGGTGTGAAAGTGATTCAACGATGAAGTGGTGCCTGATGTCGATATGTTTATGGCGTGAATGAATGTATGATTGTGAGCGAGCTTCAGTGCACTTTGATTGTCGGTATGGATGACGATGGGATGGGCGATGACGAAGATTTCACTGATGAGTGACTGGAGGTATATTGCCTCCTTACAAGTCTCGCCAAAGCCATGTACTCGGCTTCCGTGGTAGAAAGCGCGACAGTACGCTGCTTGCGTGCTTCCCAAGAGATTGGAGAGCCACTCATCAGGAAAGCGAACCCTGTGAATGATCTACGGTCCACAAGATTGTTTCCATAGTCCGCATCCACAATATCCTACTGGACAAAACTGGGCTGTTCGGTGAAATGCAGCGAGTGCTTTTGACCCTTTCAGGTAGCGAAGAACTCGCTTAGCGGCCCTGAAGTGTACCCCCCCGTAATAGTGCATTGAACTGAGAGAGGTAATGAGACCGCATGGGCAATGTCGGGTCTAGTACATATCGCAATGTACATTAGTGAGCCGATAAGCTCCTGGTACGGTAGTTCTGGATTGTCCTCTTCTTGTAGGGACAGTCAGTTTTAGACCGGTTCAAAGGGGTGGTGACAGATAAATGCATCTGTCATGCCAAATTATTTAATAGATTTTCGATTATTTGGTTTGATCCAAAGAAATATTACCAGCAGTCTGGTGTACTCTCATGCCCAAGACAATCCTTGCATACTCCAAGGTCTTTGACAGTGAAAGTATTTTCAGTTGGTCTTTGAACAGATTCTTCATTCTGTCACTAGTTGACACGACGAAGAAGTCATCAGACAACACAGCAACGAGAAGCAGGTCATTGCCCTCTCGTCTGTAGTACAGACAAATGCTCGTTTGCCGATTGTTTCAGCAAGAGTTTGCGCATAGCGTCGCAAACTTTAGCGTTCCACTGACGTGGCGCTTGCTTGATACCCATATAGTGCTTTTTTAAGTAAGCACACCTTATCTTTGGATTAGTGGAGAAACCTTCAGGTTGCTCCATGTAGATTTCCTCCTCTAAGTCGCCATTTAGAAAGGCGGTTTCTACATCGAGGTGGTCTACCGTCAATCCATGATGAGCAGCAAATGCAAATAAAAGTCTAACAGAAGACAGTCTAGCAACTGGTGAAAAAGTTTCGCCATAGTCAACTCCCGCTACTTGAGTGAAGCCTTTAGCTACTAGTCTGGCCTTGTACTTTGTGACATTACCACTAGTATCCTTTTTTATTTTATACACCCATTTACATTTGGTAGTTTTTCTACCTGCGGGTCTGTCGACAAGAATCCAAGTTCCATGTTTATTGAGAGAGTCAAATTCAGCCTTCATGGCTTCCAGCCATTTGCCTTTCTCCGGGTGATCGAGGACTTCTTTGAAGGTCTCTGGTTCCCAATCTGAGGTCATGTGGAGCTGCTCCTCATACCGTTGAGGAGGGCGCCTGTCCCGAGTTGGGTATCTTCTCTGAACTTCAGGCGCTGGCTCTTCAGAAGGATCAGGATCTTCGGTCGAACTCGAAACCTCGGGGATCACAGGTGCATCTGAATCTGTATTTAAAGTTGACGTGTCAGACGTCACAGATGTACCTGGTTGCGGTTGGCGTTCTCTTTGTGAAACTATTGGTTCTTCGTCCATTGGTATAAAAACTTGTTCAGGTTGAGGTAGTGGTGGAGATGGCACATTGCTGTCAGTGGGTTGCAGGTTAGGCTGGTGCAGCCTTTTGTCTTCTAAGAAGACGACATCTCTCGATATAATAATATTCCGTGGCGATTGGGGGTCTATAAGACGATAGCCTTTGGTTTCGGTAGAGTAACCGACGAAGATACATGTTTGCGTCTTAGATTCCAGTTTAGTACGCTTTTCTTTGGGTACTAAAGCGTGGGCTTCACAACCAAATACCCTCAGGTGAGAGAGGTTGATTTTTCGTCCACTCCACACTTCCTCTGGAATTTTGTTCTTTAACGCTTGTGTAGGCAATCGGTTCTTAAGATAAATTGCAGTGTTTACTGCTTCGCCCCAATACGCTAGAGGTAGGTTGGAATCTTTGAGCATGGATCTGGCTTTTTCGATGATAGTCCTGTTAGCGCGTTCGGAGACGCCGTTCTGCTGAGGAGTGTACGGAACCGTTGTCTGGTGTATGATACCGTTCTCTTTTAAGAAGGTAGACATATCCTTATTTACATACTCACGCCCGTTGTCAGAACGTAGAACTTTTATCTTTTCACCAGTCTGATTCTCTACTAAGTGCTTAAATTCTACAAATTTAGTAAAAACCTCTGATTTTGATTTTAAAAGATATCCAAAAGTTTTGCGACTAAAGTCGTCTGTAAATGTTAGCAAATAAAGAGCACCGCCCCACGAGTGCGTACTCATAGGTCCGCAAAGGTCCGAATGAATCAATTGTAGAACCTTACTCGATTTGCTGCAAGAACTTTTGAAAGGTTTTTTAGCTAACTTGCCTTGCAGGCACGGAACACACTTTTCCGTAAATTTCCCGCTAAAATCTATGCCTACTAACTTACTTTTTAAAAGTTGCATAGTATTGGCATTAAGATGGCCAAGGCGTCTATGCCACAATAAAGGTGACTCTTTCGTTGGTGTGTACAAAGCATGCGATTTGTCGACATCTAGCTTGTACATGCCCTTATAATTTGAGCCTGTCGCTATGACTTGACCCGTCAGTTGACATCCACCTGCCAAAGTGATTATCGCGCCTTTGGATGTAAATAAAACATCGTAGCCTTTTGTAGTTAAATTACTTACCGATAAAAGACTAGTGGCTAAACGAGGGACGTAAAGTACATCGCTTATTTTATGTACATTGTCGGAAATATTAATATTTACAGTACCTTTACCCTCACTCAGAATTTGGTTCTTGTTGGCTACTTGGATGGGAATGATGTGGGAGGACATGGAGTCAAACCAATCTTTCCGATTGCTCATATGTGAGCTTGCACCAGAATCTATGAACCAATCTTGTGAACCTGTGGATGAAGGATGAGTTAAACAAGATGAAAGTGTAAATTCTAATGTATTATGAGAATAAACCTTTGCCGAAGCTTTCTTGTTCTTATTCCTACAATCTGACACTAAATGACCTAACTTTTTACAGTATGTACAGAATTTCTTCTTCGGTTTAGTCAGTAGCGCCGTAGGATCCTCAGGTCTGGTACTGGTAGTGCGACATGGTCGAGAGTCTTCCTTTAGAAGAGCTGCCACTACATTATCCGACGTTATTCGAGCGTTGGAATGCTCGAGAGCCATGACGAGCGGTTTGTACTCGTCTGGGAGTCCAGCCAAGATGATGATCGCCAGGAACTCATCTTCTACTCCTGCTCCTATTCCTTGTAATTCTTGTTGTATGCCAAGGGAAGTGTGTACATAGCTTTGGAGGTTTCCACGATATTGGTTGGAAAGCAACTTTTCATGAGTTGCAGTCCTCCTAGTTAGACCACTATCAGCATAAGCCTTCTTGAGGCTGTTAAAGGTGTCATAAGCAGTCTTAGCTCCTCGAATCACTGGTATATAGATTCTTCACACTCAAGCATATTTTAGCTCGCGCTTTGGCGTCTTTACGCTTGGCGTCAGGGTCCTCGGAGTCGATGGGTGATGTTACGACGTCCCATAGATCCAGGTCCGTGAGCAAACATTCTATTGAAATACCCAAGTGTTTGAAATTTCTTCCGTTCAACTTATTGATGGAGGACACCATGGGATTCGT
The DNA here is from genome assembly GCA_014851415.1 of Cnaphalocrocis medinalis. Classification (NCBI taxonomy): domain Eukaryota; kingdom Metazoa; phylum Arthropoda; class Insecta; order Lepidoptera; family Crambidae; genus Cnaphalocrocis; species Cnaphalocrocis medinalis. The sequence goes on from JABMDO010001230.1 coordinate 3,844, forward strand.
GCCGAGTGCCGTGAGGCACCGATGGGTTGATCCATAGCACGTATTTGTATAATTTGCGCTCTTCAATGCGTTGCGCTGCCCATAACCTTCTGTTTTAGGGATAGGAGGCAGGAAATGAAAACATTTAAGTTTTAGTTATAACTTGCTGTTATTCTTGACATACACGATATCTATTGACACACTGTTGTTTTTATTATTTTTTATATTTAAAATTTGAATGCCGTGTTGGCTTTGACAATTTAATAACCATGCAGGTTTAACACGTATGAACCACTATAATCTGGATATCTTTAGCGCAAGAATGAACAGGCGTCTTCTAGGTAAATGCGGGTCATCCTAGACGTCATCATCTCTTTCCATCAGGTGCGATTGTGGCCAAGCGTTAATCTAAACTAGGATAATAAAAAAAATTGCTAAGGTTGCTTGGAGTGTGCTTAACATGATAGAGAAACTGAGAGCTTCTAAGTACAGATGTGACAGTGAGGAATCAAGGGGAGCAGCGGGAGTAGTGTATGCCCCGGGTGTCACCCACTTAGGGGTGTTACTCTAACACGCGGCTGCAACACCCATAGATTTTTTCTGTATATTTACTAATTTAGTAGTCTATAAGTATTCAACGAAAGAAAATGATAATTAACTTTCTTTCACGATCTTCATAGCTATTAAGCTTTCTCGCCTTTCTCGGACATCTTTCCCATTAAACCAATCTCCCATGAGGATGAGGGAACTTACCGTCGAGCAGCCATAGGGTGTTACTCCTGCTATATACGTACGACACTGCAGACATCTCACCAGTACTTTGTACCCTATCATTTAGTGTTATAACATAAGTATAGCCGTTTCCTAAGGACGTATCACAACAGTTTACTGGATGACCTATTCATTACTGTCTTCCGCCTTTACTGGGCCCATGGCTGGAGACAGACTAGTCCAATATAGACGGGCGGGTTTATGGTAGGTTAATACGTCATGGCATGGGCAGGGCCGTTTCACGTAATTCCTTTTAGTCGCTACCCGCACTCAGCATGGGTTTATCGTGAGCTATGTGGGCAACCCAATAGCGCTCTAACATGCCATTGTATTTATTCCATCTCACAGTTTTCAATAAGAAGTATAATTTAAATTAAATATCCATTATAGCTGACGTATCCTTACAAAAACGAAACTACATGCTTTTTTTTTATTATAGGATAGGGGGCAGACGAGCATACGGATCACCTGATGTTAAGCGATTACCGTCTTTATATTATTTCTTCAACAGCAGTGTATACCCTGGCCACCACTCACAACGGCCGTATACCAGGCTCACCCAAGGCGCAGATTATATAATAGTGGCCCAGGGTTTCCCCACCACTCTAATAATGCTTTTTTGGGTAAACGAATGTTTCCGCCTTTAGACACCCGCAACACCAAAGGAGTCAAAAGTGCGCTGCCAACTTTCCACCTTTTAATCCTCCGGTACCCTCACTCACTTTGCGAAACACAGCGCAGGCACTGCTTCAGGCTGGTCCTCTGAGCCAGGCCATTCATGCCGAAGCGTGGCTCTCCCACGATCAGAAATCGTCATCACGTCACATCTGGAAATGTCATCACCCGATCAAGTTAAAGGACTTACTTTTTAAACATTAAATTGATTTACCTAATGAATAATGAAATCAATTTAATTCAAATTAGGTCCTTATCAATTAACTTGTATTAAAATTATTTGTATGGTATTTTTGTGTCTTGAATGCGTTACACAATTTTTCCAATGTCAAGTGTTTATGTACACGCTGCTTTTTGAAATTGAACGGTGATTTGAGTTGGTGGATTTGGATTAATTTACGGTGGCTCAAATACGATTACGGTGGCTTGTAAGAATTTCAAATTGAAATATCTCTAAAAATATATTTTTTTTATGCCTACTATATTTTTGAATACTACCTACAATGTTTATTCTATTATGTGCCTCCCATAAAATGTATGTAGTGGTTATAAAAATTCGCCACCGTAATTAGGCAAAAATATTTGAGTTGGTTGAAATTCACCCATTTCTCTTCCTCACGAATATTATCATTCTAATATAATGTAGTACCTTAGTGGGTACTTTTCCCGGAGTATTGAATACAGATTTTAGAAAAATATGAGAGTTCACTGAAACCAAAACTATCTTATCCCCTTCAGGATTACAGATGTAATCAGTTGAAGTGGTTAGAATAGTTTGTAACGGGGTTGAATAGAGTTAGCAATAGGGTCATAATCAAAATGAGTTCTTGAAAAAAAAATTAAATTTAAGTCAACATTTTGATTTATAATTTACCATTTATTTTAACATAACGAATTAACAATCTTAGAAAATTATCACCATAGCTCAGTCTCAATTATTTATGGAGTAAATATTTTTTTATTATTATTCGCATCTACAGAAAAGACTAATTAGTCTACAGAAAATAACAAAATTATACTTTTTATTATTTAAGTGTTAAAAATATTATCAAATATTCTTGCTATAATAATCATTACAAGTTATGTGTTCTTAATTATTTTCAATAATAACTAAAAAATCTAAGAGGACCCCTAAAAAAAAATGACAAAGTATGTCTACAGGTGGGACATATCCTTCTGTAGACAAAGGAAAAAAAACGGCATCATCTTCGAAATCTTTCCAGAAAGGATAAAGCCGTCATTTTTTTTAACACAATATCGGCAGAATGATCAGTATCATCTGAGCCTTCAACTGGCGGAATTCTTTTCTTCGATCTCGCATTTTTGAAGAACAGGTAAGTACCTTCTTCAGGTGTCAGCCTATCACTAAATCCAGGAGAAATCTGCAGATGCAGATGTGCTACTGGGTGTTTAAGGAACTTCTGGGATCTGAAGAACTGGTGGTGATAAGCGGAGCGTTTGAGGTTGAAGGAAATGCAACTGAGATTTGTGAAGTGTCTGGTTTATAATCGATGCGTATTGTTCCCAGTTCAAAATGTAGGTATACTTTTAATTTGTGTGTTACAAGTTAAGCAGCTTAAACATCTAACACGAATAATTTGGGGTTCATCCCTATTCCAAATCAACTGTTGTATTTCACGTGTACCCCTAAATAGCCGCAAAATACTTTTGTCCAAAATATTCTCTGCATACACCTTGTCTACAGAGATTTCCAGATGAGAGACGTTTCCATAGTATTCAAAAGATAAAAAAAATATATTTGATCTTAGAAGACGAGGGACAGACCATGCGCATATCACTCCTTTGAATCTACAATAATAATATAATCAATAAGCAAAATACATTATACTTACTTTTTTACGACATTCCAAGGAAAGACACATGAAAAGTTACAAAAACTTGTTCAGAGCTTTAAAACTATAAAGTTGTCGTTACTTGCGCGCGTTCTCAGTCTAAATCTCTCCAGCAAATGACAGACCATTACATTTTTCCAACATCGAAAAAAAATACGTTACGATACGTTTAGTAGAAATAAAATTTGACAGATTTTAGACGTCCGCAGGAGGAGACCATGAAACTAAGAACACGTTGTTTAATTAATTTATTTCGGTAAACAAATGTCGTAATTTATGAGTATGATATTATACATACTAAACTATTTGTCACACCGAAAACATGAAAAACAAATATATTTAATGAAAAGTAAGTATTTTTTTATACTCATCTAAAGTGATGAACTTCGCATCTGAACAGTCTACAGGAGGGGACTTTTATAATTAAATGTGAAAAAAAATCTAGCTCTAAGACATAATTTTTTATGATTCTTGTTCATAAAATGGAGAAGCAAAGACAAATTTTCTAATTATAAAAGACATGCGATAGTTAAGTATTTAATAGCCATTTTAAGGTAAGCGAACTGAATTTTTCGCTCTTTTGATTATGACCCAATAAGTTTATTCAGTGACAAATTACAATACATAAATAAATTAATTAAAATAATACAAAGAGAATAAAGATAAATGGAGTGAATGGATTGCTACCATGTACTATGAACGGTAAGCGATTACCGCCGCCTATTAACACTTGCAACACCAGTGGTGTTACAAGTGCGCCGCTTACCTTTTAACCCCCCTTCTTTTTTTTAAGTGATAGGTAGCAGACGAGCAGGCGGATCACCTGATGGTAAGCAATTGCCGCCGCTCATGGACACTTGCAACACCGGTGGAGTTACAAGTGCGCTGCCAACCTTTTATCCCCTTCCCCCCGGGTGGGCCTCCGGTACCCTCACTCACTCGGCGAAACACAGCACAGGGGCTGCTTCACGCCGGTTTCCCGTGAGGCAGTGGTGTCACTCCGGTCGAGTCGGCCCATTCATGCCGAAGCGTGGCTCTCCCACAGTTAACCTTCCCTTAGATTGGGCCTCCCTCACTCACTCAGCAAAACACAGCGCATGCACCCACCATATTTTTTTACTTTCCAGCTTAACTCTGTGTGTCGGTGTCTACTACTGTTCTAACTCTTAAAAGTCAAATCAAGGTCAACCGCCCCCTTTGAGAAACAAAAGCCTGTCTTATTTTCCTCATGAGCCAAGGCACTTGACATTTAACTCGCTAGCTAGCTACCCGACCTCACCCTTCGTGCCCTGCGACCTACTAAAAGGTCGTCGACCTGAAGGTCGTCAGCTGATCGATTGCGTCAGCGGTCGATGACGGATGATGGAGACAGCTGTTCGGGTGATTGAGGAAGAAAATGCTAATGAAGACTTTAATGAGAATGAGAATTATTTCAGTAGAACGGTGCTTTATACTCTGTTGATAAAGTTATTTATTTTTGAGGAACTAATACGGAATTCCATAGTATTATTTAACCAATTGGGGCTACTATACTCTATGACGGCACTAAGAAAATGTTTAACTTAGATGTATGTAAATCTAGCTGTGCCTAATGATTTAATTTAATTTTAATTTTATTTTTTCTCAATAATTGAATACAACTTGACATCTTCTATTTAATACCTAATGGACATTTGTATGAATAATGTATGTAATCTTATTTTAAAAATGTATATTTGCATGCTACTAAAGATGGCGAAACATGTTCGCACTCGAAAATTGTTTATATGTAACACCATAATATGTACCGTGTTTCCTGTGAATAAATATGATTTGATTTGACGTAAACGGCAGTGGTGCTATCGATTCATTTCATGACTTTCTTGATGCATTATACTGGTAGATACGAGTGTATTAGACGTTGGCACATTGGTGCCACGAGACTTTTTTTTTTATGCCATAAGTGGTAAATGAGCAGACGGATCACCTTTTTCTTTTTTTTTTATGTGATAGGTAGCAGACGAGCAGACGGATCACCTGATACCTGACCTGTTAGCGATTTCCGCCGCCCATAGACACCAGCAAAACCAGTGGAGTCACAAGTATTTTGCCAACCTTTTAAGATGCATTCATGCCGAAGCGTTAATTTTTAAAATTAATAATAATTAATGATTATTTGTATCAAATTGTTTTACAAATTAAGTGTAGACTTCCTGTACTGTAACAGACCAGTGTGTCAGAGAAAAGTTGTGTTTTAAAAGTGAAGTTCTATCACCTATTCTATCTATTTAAATCTAGTGCATACAAATGTTATTGAGAGCTATCACAGTGACCCCATTCAAAGCAATACACACTTTAGAGTCCAATCTGTTGTTTCGGTTCACTGAAACAAGGGGTGTGACAGGACTGCGGAGCCAGTCGAGCATCGAAGACGTGCTGGGAGCAATGTTAGTGAATTTTGATCAACATTGCTTAGAGAGAACGGGTGAAGTTTTTTGTGACTTTAAGGGTGATTTCAGAGGTGTAAAAACTCTTGCAAGCGACAGCAATCACTTAGATCTAAGTAGAAATAGTTCCGTAAACTGCCAACAGATGTCACTGTGCTAACTTACATCGCACAAGCAAAGTGGGTCTTCGGATTGGGATAAGGCCAAAATCTGTATCAACAAATTAGCTTTTCAATAAACCAACCTGCCTTGTACATGCCTAGCTACTTTTTTGTTTTTTTTTTTATTTTTGTGGCTGGTATGTACAACATCAAAGTGACCTTAACCAGGGGGTTATTCAGAAAGAAAATTAAAGGTTATTAAATAGAAGCATTTTGGGTAATTCATCGCAATCTGACTTTCGTAGCAGTTGCTGGTAAAAGTAAAATTGGAAGGTAGAAAAAATTATAGTAAAATGCTTTATTCATTAACAAATTCCAATATTAAGGGTGATTTCAGAGGTTTTAAGCGTTTAACCAGCGCCGGTCGTATAGCTGGCGGTTCGAAAGAATAGCGATGACCGTTATGTTGCGCATTATAAAAAATATTTCTGCGCACTCAAGGTCCTAACTACTGTTTCATGCCGCAGACTATGTATACGCGCTCTTACTACTCTAACTAAATAAAAGGCATTTGGGTTATATTCTTTGGGATCTGACTTTCGTAGCCGTTGCTGGGAAACGTAAAATAGGATGGAAAAATGTCATGGCTCAGGAACATACGACATTGGACTGGCATCAACTCCGCCGAACAGCTAATATCATTTGAATAGCTACCAGATGGTTGGCAGTCTTCAACTGTGCGTTTCTCCAGAAACTTTCTGCCTCGTACCAGGATTAGTTAGTTTGGAATCAGGACAATGTAAGTATGTCATGTTGTCTCAATTTATAACGAACTACTTCATCAGTAACCCACACTCGTCCACGGCTGAACATAGATTTTCGGCCACTCCCATCCAGCCCACACCAGCCAGCTACAAATAATCCATACTCCATACTAATATTATAAATGCGAAAGTAACTCTGTCTGTCTGTCTGTCTGTCTGTCTGCCTGTCTGTCTGTTACTCTTTCACGCCAAAACTACTGAACGGATTTAAATGAAATTTGGTATACAGATGATCTAGACCCTGAGAAAGAACATAGGCTACTTTTTGTTGCGAAAGGGGGGTTGTAAGGGGTTAAAAGGGGGGTAAAAAGTTACTTTTCCACGCGGACGAAGTCGCGGGCGGCCGCTAGTGTCTCAATAATTTATTTAACTATAGAAACATGAAAACTTGACTTCCCTTGGAAGCAGAGTTTTTCGTTATTTTGTCTTATAATTAATAACATTTCGTAATAACATTAAGTAACAGTAGGTAGGTGGTACCTACCTACGTAATATGACTCAGGTTGTTTCCTAATACCACCAATAACAATAAATCGAACTGTGTATAAACACCTTAGGCTTGTAATGGCAGACCGATAAAGCATTATTTACGTGTTGGCTACACATAATGTTGTTTGTATTCCTTCCAGTACTCCCCCAAAATTATTCAACACTGAACTCTATCCCCCAATCATAAGGACTATCTTGCTCATTAAAACCTTTTTTTTACGAATTTCCATATAATATCAAAGCTAGGAACAACACTTAGAACAGCTCTTCCGTGCTCCCCGATATTTGAGGGGGGCTGTAAAGTTTTACGACTGGCAACCCCGGCGGAATATAGTGGAAATTAAATTAGGCAACATTGAAACATGGCTGGGGCTGAACTGGAGCAATTCGCTGAGCGCTATTTTTAGGGCAACTGCTGTAAATTAGAAATGGGGGCTAGAAGTAAAACCTACCAGATTCATACTTACTTGCTCCAACGAACCAACCCTTCTTACTTACCTACTAAGTACTACGGTAACTTTTGCATGCGCTAAAAGTGTCGCCACATTTAGCATTCTGGAATTTAAAACCATTAGGTAAGTACTACAGATTAGGTTTAAATAGGCATAAAATACTTACTTTTTGTTTTCGACTTCGAAGATTACGATTATCATGACCTTAGGATCGAAAATAGTAGACAGTGACGGAATTATCGGAATTCTAAATATCTACAGCTGTGATGCTTTTGGCTTTTTCAAACGCTTTCAGTATGGAATGATGTATAGCAGTAATATATCTATGGGGTGATATTATAAGACTTAAACAGTCTAAAAGTCACTTTGACGATGAGATAGGACGGCAAACGAGGTCATATTAAGTGATCACCGCCGCCCATGGACATCAGCTGCACGAAAAATAGAATAGGCTTCTTCTGGGAAAGCACGCTACATCTTAGACCTCATTGTCACTCTCCATCAGGTTGAGATGAGGTCAAGTGCAAACCCATCTTATATAAAAACAAAAAAAAAAAACCGGCCAAGTGCGAGTCGGGCTCGCGCACAAAGGGTTCCGGTAGCAGCAAATATAATACCTTAACCAAAATTACAGTTAATCAACCTATCTCAAAACTATAAGAGATACTTTGATCAAACCAAAAATCGTTGAAAAGAGTTAATTAGCATGCATCATCTCTATTTTTTTTTAGAATTTTATACCCCGTAGTTATAAAAATAGAGGGGGGGGGACATACTTTTTACGAATTTGAGAGCTGATATCTCAAAAACCGTTCACTTTAAGAAAAATGTTTTTAGAAAACTTTATATCATTTTAAAAGACCATTGATACCCCACACGGGTATGTACATCGAAAAAAAAAATTTCATCCCTCAGTTACATGTATGGGGGGCCCCACCCCCAATTCTTTTTTTTACTATTTAGTGTCTATTTTTGTTAGCCGGTTCATACACACATATTCCCATCAAATTTCATCACTGTAGTACTTATAGTTTCCGAGTAAATCGGCCTGTGACAGGACGGACAGACGGACAGACGGACATGACGAAACTATAAGGGTTCCGTTTTTGCCATTTTGGCTACGGAACCCTAAAAAAGGAGGATGAGTTGCCGGACTTTCAGGAAGGTGTAAGCTCGATTTATTTATGTTATAGGTAGCAGACGAGCCAGACGGATCACATGATGGTAAGCATTTGCCGCCACCCATAGATACCTGCAACACCAGTAGAGTCACACGTGCTCATTTCTTAAAAAAGTCGTGTGTCGTAGATTTGATTCATCAGAAAAACCAATGCTTTCAAAAACCCAATGAGCGTCTGCCTTCGCTATTACTGCGACAAATTTTATTCCCATTGTTCGTCCATTCTCATTTGTGTCCTGAAGGATGAAGCTTGGAGCTCTGCCAGCAGCGCCTGCGGACCTGGGTGAAGCAATCCAAATACCTACCTAGTACCTACATGTTATGTTTGCGTTCCGTCTTTGTCATAAAGTGCCTCTGTGTATTGGGTAGTTGCCCTGTCAATTCGTTTCGGGGCTTTTTAGGGTACCGTGGTCGCGGAAATCTAAAGCGCGCGGTTGTTTTAAAAACGCGAGTAACGACTGGCAATGCGATTAACGCACATAATTTCATACCTTCTATACCTACTATTTATACAGAGACAACTTCTATAGGAAACCGCAAGGCTTTTTTTTTGTTCTAGCGCTGCACGGCTTGTGCATTGGCCAATTTTAATGTTCAAATGTGGTAAAAGGTCCCTTTATCTTTTACCGTTTCCCTAAACGGTAAAAGATAAAAGGATGGAATAAAAAGGAAACAACGAGGATGGAAAAAAGGATCAGTATCAGTATGTAATATGGAATGGATAATATTTTAATATCATTATTTTTAATATACATAGATCAAGGACGTAAGACGTAGCACTTGCGCTATGTAGTCGACACTCAACGCCATCTATTGACAGCGATTCGAACCACTACGAAAATTAAGTCCCGAAACAAAATGAGGCCTAGACAATATGCAGGTTACAAACCATTTGCTTCGTTTATCGATTCGTTATAGTCTGTCTGTCCGTCCGTTCGCATATTGTGTCACACCCATTTTTTCCGAAAGTTTAAGAGCTAAGTATATCGGAACTTGTTAAGTAGATGTATTTCGCAAACCGCATTAAGATTTTCATAAAAATAATTATATCAATCAGTTATACAAAAATAATTATAAGTTGTCTTACTAGGTATTACCACAAACTCAATCTCCTTGACAAAAGGTAAAATTGCTACCAAAAAAAATTTTCGCGTCAATTTCAGACCAAGTTCAGACAATTTCGTCTTCATATCTTTAGAAGTCTAGATATGTAATGAAACCCGAGTAAATAATGACGTCACTTTTAAGCGAACGACTGACCTTTTTACTCAATTGTGGAAAAGAGGGTAACGTGTTTTATGCATATTTATGTGTGCTCTGGGGTCGGGTTTGTCTTTCTACGCTTGTTTGTAACAACTTTTATTTGTTTCGCTTGTAATGTTAAAAACTTTTGGGTATAATGTTTGGAATTCCCCAGCGTATGCTGTAACTATTAGTTAGTCGTAGAAAGCTTAAGTACGTACAGCCACACATCAATGTATACAAAACTGTCAAATTCCTTCAATCGACTCTCATCTTACTGTCATACACATTAGGTTCAATATCACTTGAGGAAATTTAACAGATTGTGGTAACCTGATGTGTGGCTGACTGTACTTGAAATACGGCTATCAGAATTAACTATTGCATTTAGTAATGATATACGCCAGAGGTCGTGGGTTCGATCCCCACCCTGGACAAACATTCGTGAGGATAAGTAGATGTGTTTGTTCAGTGTCTGGTTATTTATGTATTTAAGTATTATATTTGTGATCCTCTGTTGTCTGATATCTGTAACACAAGTGCTTAAGTTCCTTGTACGAAGTCAGGCCAATGTTTGAGATGTTTGAATTTATTTACTTATTTGTCAACTGAAAAAGCGAAATACTTGCGTGAAGATATCGACTTCCATTTCTCTCGCTCTATTAGTACGGTGTGACACGAAATGAAGTAATGTCCTGTAGCGCTACCATGAGTTTACAGTTACCGAAGTCGCTAGCGTCTGCGTAAAAAAAAATTATGAAAAAGTGTACAGCGCCTCTAGCGGTCACTTGAGAAACTAAAATATAGTATGAGTTGTCAAATAGAAACCTATCGAAATGTATTCGCTCGCAAGTAACGTTTTCCGTAGCGCTACGAGTTAGGCTCTGTCTATTGCTCTGTCTCTTTCAAATGCATCACAATGAAACAGACAAAGCGACAGTTTTCGATAGCGAGGATAGTATTTCAAACTCTATGGAAATACCACGAGTCACAAATTTGACGGTAGGTATCGAAAAATTACGTACGTGTTCCATCGAAATCTATTCGACGCCTGTTTACTCGCTATCGACTGTAGTAACGTTATGTTACTTTTCGATGCCAACTCATGGTAGCGCTACTGATGAACTGTTCGATCTACTGTCTGTACCTAATACGTATGTATGTATGTAATAACTGTATTCTTGCAGATAAAATTTTTGATTTGATTTGAAATCCTTTATCAATCTTGCGTGCAATGCAACGCAAAATTCCATCGCACATTTGTGTGGTTAGGGCGTACGGGGTTACCCGAGCTGCTTCTCACGCCACTCGTGGCGCGGTGCCTGGAACTTGCATGATGTAATCGACACCTAGCGCTATCTATTGGTGAAGCTTGGAACTAATAGCCAAATTACGTCCATCCACATAAATAGCGAATCATATAGGTGGAGGAAACATTATTAAATATTAAGGTGCAATATAAAGCCTTGCTAAAAGACTTTCAGCCAAAGTTGTAAAACTCGATTCGATATTTTCCGATACAAAGTACTTGACCAAAGCAGGGGTGGGCAACCTAACGTGGCCCGTCAGCAAAATTATACACTTCTCGAGAAACTCTGGCTATCAGCCAATGAGCAGCTCGACTGTGGAAGTCACACTCAACCTTTTTGTTGTTCTCTTTGGTGGTGTCATGGCGCAATCCGAAATGTGGAACACTCGGCAAACAGGTCGATAATGATTAATAGTGTTTCTTGTTTCTGTGTCGACGGTTTTGTCTTATTTTGTATTTTGGACTGGAATTGAGCGTCGAGCGTCGACCTTTTGCCTATATCATCCCGTGCTTGAAAAATGTCTCTATGACTGTGAATCTGTTTGTTACATTAACTAAGTTACTTACTTATATTCGAATCGAAGCGATTCCAACTCGGCTGGGCAGTGTTCGGGAAGCTACGCAGCATATTTTCGGCCCTTTTACTGTGATGGCGTGTTGTATGGTAGACACTGTGGTGTATGAAGTCGAAATGCGTGAAAGTGTTGCCAGTGATGACATACGGAAACAAAACGTGGCGTTTTTTTCTCATGAATAGAGGAGTCTATCCAGGAGTCATGAAAATTAAACGAACAAAACTATAGTTTTGTTCGTTTAATTTTCATGACTCCTGGATAGACTCCATTCCCGAAACTAAAACCTGGCTTCGCCTATGATCCTTTTCATCCTCACCCATCCTCATCCGTTTCAGTCGTTGTTATGCAATAATGAGTCTGTATCTGTTTGTCTATCTTTCTATCAAAATTTTGCAAGGTGAGCAAAAAGGTTTGCTACCTCTGGATCTATTGCGTGCCAACGCTCATCTAAGAGACAGCTGCAAAGTTGAGATGCAAAAGGATTGAAATCTCCGGGGCATCTTTGCGTGGGTTAGATTTTATCTTCTTTACTTAGAACTTAAGGTTTCTTGCAAACGGGACACTCGTATTTTGTCGGCGCAAGGTACGTCTCGCTCACCTGACTGTGCGATGAGCGGGATAGAAGGATGCGCTCTCGCGAACGAGAGTCAAAAAAATTTTGTCGCGGTGCGCATGTTAGGCCTACTAAACCACATCTTGGACTTAGGGTACCTACTGACCGGGCTTTTTTTTTTTTGTTCACGCAGAGTGAATGCCGCCTTATGCACACCCGGCCGCAGGGAGACGACCAGGTAGTGTGGGGCTCTCCCCTGGATTGGGCCTCTGCTAATCAGAGGCCGTTCAAGGGCATACCCACTAAACACTCTGCGACTTTCCCGGCAAATCCAGGCTCGGGTGGGAAAGCGGGAAATAGGACGAACCTCATCACCGCAGACCCACCCATGGACAGCAAGGCACGCCAGTACGGCCTCTTTCCGACTCCCGGGGCTTAAAGCCCCCAGAGCAGCTCCCACTGCCCTCCGACAAAGCCCCAACCGGGCGGCGCCCGCATCGCTGGATTGCGATACGGGCGTCGCGGGCATGGGCTCCTGCAGAACGTTCCACAAACCCACACCCTGCTGGCTGCAGGGCAAGGTGGGGGAGAGTGCCTGCAGGCTTCCAAAAAACTGCCCCACCAGACAGCCCCACGGCCGGCTACGCTGGATTGCGCAGTCGCTAGGCGGAGAGGTGGGGTTAGCCGGCCTTTGCCGCATCCCACTGGCTGTGGGACGCAGCGCAGACCAGCAACTAAAGACCCCCACAAAGATGTGGGGGGTGGCGCCCCACTCGGTGGGGGCCCACGTCAAGGTGCGCCCAAAGTGGAGGAGATCCTCACAGGGCGCCGGACAGGGCCCCGGCCCAGACAGAGCTGGGCCTCAAAGTGCAGCTGTCAGCCGTCGGGTAGCAATATGGCGATAAGCCAAAGTGTATGGCTACCCAAATAAGAAGAATCTATCGT
>JABMDO010001231.1:0-17084 GCA_014851415.1 Cnaphalocrocis medinalis
CGTGCCCTCTGCATCCTCCTGCAGCCGCTATGCATCCTGTGCGTGTGCATGCTGGCGTACGGCTGCTACCTGTTCCCGGAGGAGAGCTTCCTGCAGATGGCTGACAGGAGCAAGGATGCCGCCATGCAGGCGGTTATGTTCGCCATCGTCGATTCTATGGTGAGTGTACAGACTAGCGATGAGTTGCTCGCGAGAGCTGTTAAAAAAAACTAAAGAAACTAAAACCCAACTACGACAAAAAACGACGCTGAAAAAGTATAAAACAAGCCTTCGTTGTCAATTTGGCCGACGACGAAACGACTGGCCGGTTGGCGCAATGGTAGTGACCCTGCCTCATACGCCATAGGTCGTGGGTTCGATCCCCACCCTGGACAAACATTCCTGTGATGAACACTTGTGTTTGTTCAGTGTCTGGGTGTTATATATGTATTTAAGTAATATATTTGTGATCCTCTGTTGTCTGATATCTGTAATACAAGTGCATAAGCTACTTAGCACGGAGTCAGATCAATGTATGAGATGTTGTGTGAATTTATTAATTTACAATAATGTCATACAATACTATTCTGAAGTATGCAATATTCACTATGTAAAGATAAATTTTTATGTTTGGAAATCCGCAGTCACACGTTGTCAAAGTGCTACGGTAGGTAGGTAGGTAGATATGAACGTGTGACTACGCCTTTCCAAACATGAAAATTTATCTCTACATAGTGAATATTGCATACTTCTAGCTTAACTTATATTTAGCTCATTCTCGTTCATTCCATATCAGTAGGTTAACATTTAGCTCGGTGTTTCATCGAAGTCGACGGCTCAATTGCTAAAATTTATTATGTTAGTTTTAAAAAACATTACTTGATGATTTTTTAAACAAAAAAAGCCAAGCCGTTATTAAAATTTCAAAAAAAAATAACTGAGTTAATTTTTAATGCGCCAATAAAGCCATTAAATTATGTCAGGGTATGGTAACCATATCCTAAGTAATATTATAAATGCGAAAGTAACTCTGTCTGTCTGTTACTCTTTCATGTTTCACGCCAAAACTACTGAACAGACTTGAATGAAATTTGGTATACAGATGATCTAGACCCTGAGAAAGAACATAAGCGAAATTTTATTGCGAAAAAGGGGTTTTAAGGGGTTAAAAGGGGGGTTGAAAATGATTAAATAATTAAAAATGCTACCCAAAGACACTATTCCTCATCATCAGCAACCCACGCTCGTCCACTGCTGAACATAGGTCTCCCCCAATGCACGCCACCGCTCCCGACTTTCGCCACTCTCATCCAGCTCACTCCAGCCAGCCTTCGAATGTCGTCATCCCATCTTGTCGCAGGGCGTCCAACACTACGCTTACCGAGTCGCGGTCTCCACTCAAGGACTTTATGGCTCCACTATTCCTACCATAGACTAAATTACCATTTCTTTTCACAGATCTATGGCAACTGGCTGTTTAATGTGGCGACGGCCGTGCTGTTCCCGCTGTGGATCATATTCTGGCAGATACTCACCAACAGGGTGCCAGAGTAGGACATTCCAAAGTAGACTAGTTATTTTTATTAATAAATTAATGTGAGTGAGATACTAAAGAATTATTTTTAATTTATCATTACATTTTGTAGTAATTTACCCCGCTCAATGTTATTTTTAAGCCAAATCAGTCTTGTCGCATCATATAGGGCACGTGTACACAAAATACATATTGACACAGAAGGCTAACGGCCCACTAAGAGCTAAAAATTTGTCATGAACTCACGCATGCGCACTAACGGGCAAAAACGCCTTTTCGACCACATTAATCCTAACTTGTGCCATCAATTTGTATGACATAAGATTGTCAAACTGTCGAGGTCTATGGTAGAGGCCGCGCGCTTATGTACTCATGCCGGGCAACAACCCTAGCATATGTCAACGAACTCTTCTAAATTCAAAATCATGTCGAAGTCTAATTTCTGTGTGTAATTATTTTGTGACGTGTAGTAACCAGATGGCAGAACTGTTCATTGACTAAAATGATTAAGTTTAAATTAATGGCACAAGTAGGCAGCATCGCACCGTCTAAGTGCCAGTAACTATAGGTGGCAGCACTTTGTATTGACTGACATGATTAAGTTCAAATTGATGGCACCAGTTGGCAGCACCGTCTATGTAGGTAATGAAAGAAAACAACGAATGTATTCATATTTTTATATTTACTTAAAAAACTAATAACATTTATATACAAAAATAACTACCCTTTCATATTCGAATATTTTACATTTGTATCCACATACCTACATATTTTAATAACTTAATCAGAATTTACCAACTGTTAAGAACTAACGCCCCGTTTGGTCTAGTAGCTCAAGAACTGTGCCGTGATATCGGGGTCCCGGGTTCGATTCCCAGGTCGAGCAATAGTAGCACAAAATAATTACTCTATCTATCGCCTAATATAACTATCGCCGCCGGCGATCTACTGGGGATCTTCTAGCGTATGCAACCCACTTATGGAGCGAAGCCATCGAGAAACACGGCGAAGCTCTCGCTGTATCCCTCGACATCTCCAAGGCTTTTGATAGGGTCTGGCACGCAAGTCTCATTAGCAAGCTCTCATCGTACGGAATCACTACCGACCTCTGCAAATGGATTGAGGACTTTCTGAGGGACAGATCAATACGGGTAGTCTTGGATGGCTACTCCCTCTGATCGCCATGGCATCAATGCCGGTGTCCCTCAAGGTTCTGTTCTTTCCGCAAACTCTATTTCTGCTGCACATCAACGACCTGCTGCTGACTCCAGGTATTTTTGGGTACGCCGATGACAGCACAGTTTCGGAAAGATACCTATCAGATGCGAGGTCCGGTGCAGCTGTCGGTTCTTTGAGGGAGGGCATGGTGGAGAGGGTGAATGCAACCCTGAATGCTGTCTCCATATGGGGAGAAGCCAACTTGGTAGGGTTCAATCCCACCAAAACACAGGCTTGTCTTTTTTCGGCAAAACGGAGTCCGTTTCATCTGACTCCGACTTTCCGAAATGTTTCCGTGCCAGTGACAGACCATCTAGACCTTCTAGGCTTGAACCTGTCTGCTAATTTCAATTTCGGTCGCTATATTGAATCCATAGCCAAAACTGCTGCAAAGAAACTAGGCGTTCTTTGGAAGGTGAGGCGGTACTTCAACCCCGAACAGCTCTTAAGTTTATATCGAGCCCAGGTTCGCTCCTGTTTGGAGTACTGCTGTCACCTCTGGGATGGTTCTGCCCGGTATCAGTTGGACGCTCTGGACTCAATAGAGCGCCGTGCGAAGAGACTCATCGGTGATGACGAACTCTCTGAGGCTAGCCTACAGAGCCTCGACCACCGCAGACGGGTGGCAAGCCTCTCTGTCTTCTACCGGATTCATTTCGGGGAGTGTGCGGAGGTTCTGCATAATTTGATCCCCCCTAGCCCATTCCACCACCGGACGACAAGGCGCGGCGAGAGTTTTCATCCTTATGTGGTAGATTTGCCCCCTGCCCGTACGAAGCGATTCGCTTCCACATTTATCATACGGACAGCTAAGGAGTGGCCCCTGGCTCCCTGCCGAGGTCTGTTTTTCCTGACCACTATAACTTGGATATCTTTAAGGCAAGAGTGAACAGGCAAACGCGTGTCATCCTAGACCTCATCGTCACTTTCCATCAGGTGCGATTGTGGTCAAGCGTTGGCCTATAGTCTAATAAAAAAAAAAAAAAAAAAAAAATTACTAGAAGGTAGACTCAGCCTGATTTTTAATTTAGAAGAGTTCGTTGACATATGCTAGGGTTGTTGCCCGGCATGAGTACATAAGCGCGCGGCCTTTACCACAGACCTCGACAGTTCGACAAACTTATGTGATAGGCTAGGATTAATGTGGTCGAAAAGGCGGATTTCCCCGTTATAGTCCATTTCAGCTAAGAAGAGCCCTGTGACACTTCATCGCGTTCTGAACTACGCATTTTATGTTTGACAATGAAAAATATTTTTATTGTTTATCTTTTTCATTTAATTGCGGCATCATTCCAAAAATATTCCAATAAAAACATCTCAAAGTTATAAAACAAAAACAGTATCATTTACTTTAATTTAATGGAATAGAAAATAACAACATTTTTTAAAACAATCCTATGCACATCGTATTACTTGTAACGGAACGTGGAAAAAACATAGAGCTGCGACATGTCATAATCGGCGGCCATGTTGCGATTACTCGATAATCGGATTAGGACGAGTGCATCAGCCTTGTATGCGAGTTGTATTTTCATTGTATTGCGTGGTGTTCGGTTATTGTTACTTTTTGTTGTTGTGTTTGTTATTGTTGACTTTTATTGCTGTTGTTTGTTGCTGTTTTTGTTATTTTTTGGCAAAATGTGTGTTGCTCTTAGTATAAAAAAATCGATTCCATTTCCTTAGGAAGTATTATCGATTACCAGAAAGAATCGCAATCATTTCATTATAGACATCTCTAAAAGTGTCAAAAATCGAAGTGTCACAGGGCTCTTCTTAGCTGAAATGGACTATAGTGCGCATGCGTGACAACCTGACACGTTTTTAGCTCTTAGTGGGCAGCCTACTTTCTGTGTGTTATTATTTTGTGATAGTAGTTTCAATTCAGAGGCGGTCAACCTTAAACGGCTCATTAGAGATTATTTAATAATGTATCTCATTCCACGTCCGTCTCTTGGATGTAAACCTCTTCTGTAGAACATCGACGGGCACTCCCTTAGTCTCAGGTAGACACAGTATAGTGTAGACAGCAGTGAGGAAGCAGACGGAACTGAACACGTAGAACACTGGGCCCAGGCCAATGGCGTTGACTAACGGGTTGAAGATCAGTAGAATCAAGAAGTTGGCGAGCCACGTCCATTCTACCACCACCATGTTGACTATGCTCTTCACCTGGGAAATAAAAATTTAAAGATAAAGATAAATCTGTATAAATTGTGTATACAGGGTGTATCTGTGAACATTTACATCCCTATAACCTATAACCACGTGTTCTACCGATCATTCTCAACAACATATTTTGTTCTATGACTTTTGAAAATTCGTATAATTAAATTTCATCTTTCCTTACAAAGTCGGTCACGTGACTTGGTCATTTTGTATGGGGAGTCGAAAATTTTTTCGAAGAATTTTGAAAAGTTGTTGAACAAATGTTGTTGAGAATGGTTGATAGAACACGTGGTTAAAAGGATGTAAATGTTCACAGATATATATTGTGTATAAATTTTCTTGGGTCTGGGTGTTCTGGGTTGACGCCCTCAGTAAATTATCGTCACCTGGTACTCATAGACCTAGTTTGAGATCAGGTCCCTCCACCAGCCCATGGTCCTTCCTACCGTCTCGGCATACGGACCGAATCTTGGGAGACGCTCACCAGGTACTTGCTAAGGGCTCTTTCCCCGGTGCGTTTCTTCACTCCCTACAAAGTCTGTGTCTTTAGCCCATCTCATTGTCACTTCTCCCCAAATGGGGCGTGAAACACCACAGCACAAGCGACTCGCGCTCGGGCAGTTCCACATCAATCGAACTCCTTCCTAATGTCAAGCCTTTTGTGTGCAAACGCACGCAACCGCCGAAAACCTTCTGCAGAGTTGACCATCTCTTGATGGTATACTGGTCCTATCTCGTTCCTGTTCCAGTCATTCAGCATCTGTTGCCGTTCCTCTTCATACAGCTGACATTCCCACAGCGCATGGTCCCGAGTTTCATCAGCTTCTCCACAGGGACATACAGGTGACTCACTGAGAGTCATCGCGTGCAGTCTGCTGTTAAAACTCCCATGTCCCGTCAGTATTTGTGACACGGCGTAGTCTGGTTCCACCCAACCGGCCGATAATCTCATTTCTACGTCTGGGAAGAATTGCGACAACTCTCTTCCTTTGTCGCTGGTCGACCAGCGCTCCTGCCATTGGGCAACAACATCTCCAAATATTCTACGTTTAAGTGCCATTTGCTCCTTGTCTGTGGCTTCCTTTGGGCACTCCTGGGCGAATCGTCCCACACGAACAACTTCTAAGTCGGCCGGTAACACCGCAGCTAGCACGGGCAGCGCTGATGTACTAACAGACCTATAAGCCTTCGTGAGCAGAATCATTGCAGGCCGTTGGGTGCGCAGCAAAGCTCGCCTCACCACGAAGATGCTTGACCGGTGCCACCAAACTGCCGCAGCGTAAGTAAGACTTGCAACATAGGTCCCTGAATACAGGACCCTAAGTGCTTTGTACCGCACGCCCCAGGTCGATGAAGATATTCTCGACATCTTCCCGAAGCAGTTACTAGCCCGCTGGCCGATAAAGTTCGCATGCTGCAAAAAGGAACACCCTTGGTCAATCACCACCCCAAGTAACTTTGCCATGCTCACGTGCGCGATCGATTTATTGTCCATACGTATCGTTGGGGGGCGCTTGAATTTGCCTTTCAAGGTGATTGTCTGCGACTTCGCAGCTGAGAAAGTCAGACGGTTCCGATGCCCCCATTCGGACACCGCCTGGAGCATATATTGTGCGTCTCGCTCTATTTTAGCTCTGGTTGGTGCCTCGATCGCGATCGTGATATCATCCGCATAGGCTGTCATGCTGACGCCCTCGGGCATCGGTAGCCTTAGGCTAGTTTGAGATCAGGTTGATTGGTGTGATTGTCTGCATTTATAAATAAAATGAATTGCTGTTCGTGGCATGGGAGAGCCACGCTTAGGCATGAATAGGACGGCTCGATTGGAGTAATACCACGTCCTCACAGAAAACCGGCGTGAAACAGTGCATGCGCTGTGTTTAGCTGCATGAGTGAGGGTACCGGAGGCCCAATCAAGGGGCCCAAGGGGGATTATAAGGTGCGGTTACCTTATAACCCCCCTTGGGTTATAGGTAAGCAGCGCACTTGTGACACTACTGGTGTTGCAGTAGGCCTAACATGCGCACCGCGACATAATTTTGTCGACACTCGTTCGCGAGAGCGCATCCTTCTATCCCGCTCATCGCTCAATCAGCTGAGCGAGAAGCAACTTGCGCCGACACAATACGAGTGTCGACAAAATTATCTCGTGACGCGCATGTTAGCCCGGCAGGTGTCCATAGGCGGTAATCGCTTACCATCAGGTGATTCGTCGGTTCGTCTGCCTAGTATACCATAAAAACAATGCTACTCACCTCTGGCAAGAAGACCTCAGATATGAGGACATACGGAACCGTCCCAGCGCCCAGGGTGTAGCATATGCAGAAGGCGTATATGAACACAGCGGTCAGCCAGTTCGGTCCCCAGTTCAGCTGGATCTGAGTGCCGAGGAGAACGCTGCAGATGCCGGAACTGATGGACCCATAAATGAGGAGAGGCTGGAAGGAAATAGAATAGAATAAAATTTTATTTGGCTAACAGAATCACATAAAACAAAAGAAAAATACAACTATCTAAACAAAAATTGAATATAATCTATTACTTTTTATGAGGAGATAAACTCTATGGTTATTGAAAAACCTTATATACAGAACAAACTGAAAAGTCGAAACTCTAACGCGATGGAATCGATGGCCATCGCAATCTGTAGATAGGGCGGGCCGCTAGTAAGTATTAAAAGCAATTCTTGACTTAAAAAACTGCGCCAGTGGTACAATAAAAGCAAGCGTTCTCTGTTTAGAGCAGCTGTGCCAAGGGTGCAAGTCGCCATTATGATCGCCAACTTTCGTTAAAAAATGGCACTCAAGGAAGAAGATTATTAAAAGCCCGACGTATTCTTTTGCTGGGCAACGGCCTCCCTAAACTTTCTCCACATTTCACGATTTTGGCCGACATGGTCCAGTTGGGGCTATAGGTAAAACTCGAGCTCATCCCCCCATCAAGTCAATTCATCATCATCATTGCCATTTCAGCCAATAGACGTCCACTGCTGGATATAGGCCTCCCCCAAAGTTCACACAGATTGGTCCTGTGCCAACCGCATTCAAGGGACTCCCGCGACCTTCACCAGATTGTCGGTCCACCTGGTGGGAGGCCTACCACGGCTGCGGCCTCCTGCACGCGGCCGCCACTCAAGGACCTTTCCACTCCAACGGCCGTCTGTTCTCGCAATGTGCCCTGCCCATTGCATCAAGTCAATTAGAACATATTAAATTATTTTTCTCCTCCCTTGGGCACTGCTTTTTACAGACGATAAACCATGATCTAGTCTAGTTAGTCTCTCACCTTCCTCCCAGCAGCATCAGTCAAGTACGCAGCCAGGAAGCCAACAGCGACCATGATGATGGCCAGCACGATGCTGCACATGGTGGAGGAGAGCGACGGCACCGCCTCCGAGAACAGCGGCTCCGCGTACACCTGGATCACGGGCAGGCCTTGGAAGATGGAGGCCGTCATCAGGATCACGGTGACGACGAAGGCTTTGCGCGTTGAGCGGGACTTTTCTGGAAGATTAGGATTTATTTGTTTATTAGCACATAAAACAGAATGAGACTGATACACACACATACAGATAACACCGTTTCCCTACCCTTGCTACATATTATGTAGCAAGGATACAAGTAATTTAAAAAATCGGAACCAGTTCTGAAACTCCGTTTCTGTAGACGGCTGAAGGGCCAGCCAGCGGATTCTTCACACGCGATAGCCCCCACTGGTCAGTTTCCCCTGTCAAAGGGTTTGCACAGCAAAAATGGCGTATGTTACAAGGATATGACGTAATTGTATCGCACACGTTTAGTATGAGTACTAACAACAGGTCCACTAATCGGTACTTACTTAACTAACTATAATTACTTAATACTGGAAATAATAAAAAATGGACTTACTCAGAAATTGGAAGAACGATAGTTTCTCTCTTTCTTCCTTCTTATCTTTGAGGTCTGGTTGCAATTTTTCTTCTTCAGGAGTAGCTGTAGAACAAAACGAAAATTTATTTTATTTTTATTTTTGGTAGGTATAGCAATTATTTTATTTTATTCAAGTCGCATAATGGGTATAATGGTAATTGGTGTAAAAGGTGGTACTTCGCTATCCAACGAGATACCTAGGTAATACTGGCAGCATTTTGGGGACATTGCCACAGAGGCTTAAGTACTTATCTGGGAGGCAATGTAATTCTCGTGCACTCGAGAATGAAGTCGAATAAGTTGTGTGGACGAATGTATGAAGTCTCTAAATTCGACTTCAATGTCGTGTGCACGAGAATAATTGTTCCATTGATTTGATTTTTTATTGTTAGTTTTTTAGCTTTATTGTTTTTTTGTATTGTTCGTATTGCTTCTTTCGTCTATTTTTAGGGTTCCATAGTCTACTAGGAACCCTTATAGATTTTTTAAATTGGTTTAGAAGTGAAATATTATTGTTTTTATTATCATTCGTTTTTCTTCTTTCGTAATTTTTTTTTAATTTGTAGAGGAGAAGGTGGTAATATGGCCCCCGTTGGTTATATGGCCCCCCATCGTATCTCAACATCGGGAAGCGCCATCTATGAATTACTACATTTATGAAGACGAATACATGCTACCGCAAATTTCAAGCCAACCGAGAGCGCTGCTGTGCTCGTAGTTTGACATTTGTTAAAGGTGTTTGTCACACGTTGTTTCAAAAGAATTTTCTCCTGCAATAAATCTAATAAACGTTAGCTAAAACCGTGTTTTGTGTGCTCTGTTTGCATTGAGGAGAGAGGATAGTAACCCATCTTTAATATTTCGAAGGTAAAATCTAAATATTTGTATTGTTTTTGAGATTGTCGTTCATTGTTTATAATAAGCGCTTGCTTTTAATATGGCCCCCTAATATTGCTGGTACTATGGCCCCCGGGGCCATATTAAATGTATGAATCATCATCATCATCATTTCAGCCAATAGACGTCCACTGCTGGACATAGGCCTCCCCCAAAGTTCTCCACACAGATCGGTCCTGTGCCACCCGCATCCAATGGACTCCCGCGACTTTTACCAGATCGTCGGTCCACCTGGTGGGAGGCCTCCCAGAGGACGCGGCAGTGGTCGAACTGCAACACAACGTGGCACTCAAAGAAATGAGTACACAGACAGTGATGATGACCAACAATTTGATGGCAATGATTCTTCCTCTGGAGACGATGTTCCTTTACCTCAATATCTCAACACTAGCGACACAGAGTGTATTTTTTGTAATGCCCAATTTTCTAATGACACTAGAGGGGAAATATGGATAAAGTGTCAAAGCTGTGATATGTGGGCACATAATGATTGTGCTGGAGCAGAAGGCGATTATTATGTCTGCGACTTCTGTCGCTAATTTTCATATATTTAATATGGCCCCCAGGGGGCCATATTTACCACACGTTTCCTTTTTGTTTACTTTTACAATAATTTCAAAAATATTAAAATGTGTGAAAACTGTTACCTTTGTTTTTATTTGAAACATAATTCCTATTACCCAATTAAGTAAGATATCTTTTGATATGAACTGACTCTAAAAATATCGTCAATTTTTTTTATTATTTTTGAAAAACTAAATGGGGGGCCATATTACGACCTTCTCGGTTATTAAAGTTAAACTTAATCACCGTTTTCAATTTGGTACGACACGATGAGTGGTAAATATTTATCAGTGGGTCGGTGGCTTATAGTATTGCGCGTAAAAAATCTTAGTAATAAAAGCGTTGCAAAATATTACTTTGGGAAACCCTATCTCTGTCTTTTATGTAATTTAATCTGAAGATAAATTCTTTGAAATGCTGTTTGTTTTCTGTCTTATCTTGCTTAGATTGGGATTCGTAAGTATTTAAAATTTTACTATCCTTATTAGTGGGAACTGAGTCAGTTTAGAGTTCCGCATTTGTGTAAGAAAAACGTCATATTTCTGATCTAATCGACATATTTTTATAGTGGCTCAGTATATTGGCTCACCTTAGCCTGATGATAAGCAGAGAGAAGACACTAGGTTGCACTTACAATGGACGCGACGGCACGGCATCACATCCGTTGGCACTGCCATACTGGCCCGCGAGTAAGACGCGAGTGGCATTCATATTGATGAGCTTCAATTCTCTAATCCATTAAATTTAGGTCGTTTTAATTCTGAAGCCCTCATAAAAGGTAACACGAATAAAGCCCCTTTAGCATTAGATCATCTAAATAAGCAAAATAAAAATTTGTTCCATACATTATTGCTTGGTGTATATATTTTTTTTTTGAATGACACAGCATATTTTTATTTAGCTTATTTTGATGATCTAACATTCTAAAAGGGTGACAACAACGGAGTACCAACTCAGTCAAAGAAGGGGTCACAGCCTGCGAGGTGCTGGAACAACGCTCCTCCACCATCGTAGTTGATTTATCGAGCCCCTGGGACCGCCCTTCATAGGAGATCGCCCCGGGTGCCGTGAGACACCGCTGCCTACGTCCAGCAATGCACTAGATTGGCTGATTAATTGATTGACTCACCATCATCTAAGTCTGGATTGAGAGCCCTTCTTATGTTTTCTATTTCAGTTAACACTTCTTTCGAGTCAACGGTGGTTTGTCTGAAGAAGGCTATCACTTTGGCTGCTTCCTGGAATCAGAAAATGCATCAAGTTGTAATAACGGACGTCTAAAGATCTGACGGTATTCCCAAGTTTATTAAGCAACTAGCGGCCGCCCGCGAGTTCGTCCGCGTGGAAAAGTAACTTTTTACCCCCCCCCGTTCAACCCCTTACAACCTCCTTTTCGCAATAAAAAGTAGCCTATGTTCTTTCTCAGGGTCTAGATCATCTGTATACCAAATTTCATTTAAATCCGTTGAGTAGTTTTGGCGTGAAAGAGTAACAGACAGACAGACTTTATTATATTAGTATGGATGGGATTACAACGCCCTATGACGTCATACAATTCAAACAAAAGTCTTAGTTAGCTGAGTGGGTAACAGTATTCATATGCCCAGGAATATAGTTTCACTAGATTCATTAATATTTTGGTCACGGACGTATAGGTATATAGATTTGACAAGGGGGGTGTCCCACAATGAAAAACAATTACTAATCACCCCCCCCCCCCCCCCCCCCTTGCTCGGGTTTAACAATTTCC
The DNA here is from genome assembly GCA_014851415.1 of Cnaphalocrocis medinalis. Classification (NCBI taxonomy): domain Eukaryota; kingdom Metazoa; phylum Arthropoda; class Insecta; order Lepidoptera; family Crambidae; genus Cnaphalocrocis; species Cnaphalocrocis medinalis. Next base: position 12,017 of record JABMDO010001231.1, read on the forward strand.
CTAATTGTAATAATATTTTGTAATGCGGCTCTCCCGAAGTACCTACACTTCAAGGACATTATTACATGTACGCAATTTGAAGAACGTGAGGTTGATTTGAACGTGAGGTTTGGGGGGGTCTGGACCCCGGGGAACCCCCCCCTCTTATATACGTCCATGATTTTGGTTTCACTTACCTTTTCTTCACCCTTGCTCATCAGGTGCAAAGGCGACTCCTTCAAAAAGAACAGGCCTATCAGCCCTATAACAGCCATTTTTAGGTTTGTGTAAACCATGGTCCAGTACTCCATGGTACCACCCATGGTGTAGGAGACCAGCATGCCCACACCGTAGAATACCATGATGGCTGAGACCATGGTTCCTGTAATTGGAAATTAGATAGAGTGAACAGACATTTCTGGCTTAACATAATTTTAAGCAACATTTTACTGCAGGAAAATATCTCTATCCCATGGGAAAACATCGGTTATCCCTTAGGATATGTCTTTAGGAAAACAAAAAGTCTACAGGAAATGTCTGCGGGAAGATATCTTAAGTTTACAAGAAATGGAAGACCCACGCTTCGTCGGCTTGATCGGAGTGATATCGAAAACACTTTTAAGATAACTTTTGTATCTCTACTTTTGCCGGTGTCTATGGGTGGCGGCAATTGCTTACCATCAGGTGATCCTATTTCTCGTCTCCCTCCAATCACATAAAAGGAAAAGAGAAAAAAACGTTATAAAATTACCTCTGACCGATTCCTGGCAGATCTCGCCGATGTAGACCGAGTTTATAATGAAGATGGCGCTACTGAGACCCGAGATAAAGATGGCGGTGAGTACCACCTCAACGCGGTTACTGAAGGCTATGAGGCCCCAGCCGATCTGTAAATGTAAGGAATGATAGCCAATCTACCTGACGAATTTTCTAAAGTCGTAGAACAAATTAATGTTGTTCAGAATAGTTAGTAAAACACGTCGTTAAAGGGATGTAAATGTTCACAGATACCTAGGTATACAAACAAAAAGCCGAAATACTAGCGTAATGCAATCGACCCAGCGCCATCTATTGGTATGGAGTGAAACTTATGTTCCGATACGAAGTGAGGGCGGGCCACTAGTACTTATATAATGAGTTTACGCCCCGCCTTGCCCCGTTGGTCTAGTGGTTTAAGTATCAGGCTGTGATCTCGGGTTCGATTCCTGGTTCGAGCAAAAGTAGTTCGAATATTTCGAGCATAGCTCGGGCTTAAGCACCAATCCGCATTAGGCAAGCGTGGTGATTAAGTCTAATCCCATCATAGTAGTGATAAATTGATTTCTATGATAGAGGCCTTTGCCCTGCAGTGGGACAGTATATAGGCTGATACTTTACTTTTACAATTTAATTTAACTACATTGTCAAAAAGGTTCCGTCGCTCCCATACTATGGCGCCGTTTCATCTGATCTCAAACGCAAATAAACCATACACGGGGCTTATCGTGGCAAATAAACACGGTTTTACATCGTCATTTAAATTGCTCCACGTGACAGAGAAAACAAACCTAATGTGAATTATTAGGTACCTATTTTGGAACAAATATTTTAACTAAGTATTTTGGCAAATCTGGAAGTAATTTAGGAGCGAAGTAAATAAATCACAATGATTCTAATATTATCCTATTTGAGGAGCTGGCGAACAAAAGCGGACTTGTCCGATTAATGTTTTTTTACAGGAGGGGCGAAGTTTTAAAACAAGCAAATGAAATCTTGCCAGGTTTTTGATTTTTACTGCATGCAAGCGTCAACATAGTACGAAAATATTAACGTTGCAAAATTATAAAAAAACTCAATCCATACTAATATTATAAATGCGAAAGTAACTCTGTCTGTCTGTCTGTCTGTCTGTCTGTCTGTCTGTCTGTTACTCTTTCACGCCAAAACTACTGAACGGATTTAAATGAAATTTGGTATACAGATGATCTAGACCCTAAGAAAGAACATAGGCTACTTTTTATTGCGAAAAGGGGTTGCAAGGGGTAAAAAATGGGGTAAAAAGTTACTTTTCCACGCGGACGAAGTCGCGGGCGGCCGCTAGTAGATATATATTTATTTTATTTTTTATTTTGGACAAGTATGATTTTGATCGAAAATTTGGACAAGTCTGGTTTTGACTGATAAATTGATGGACATGTCCGTATTTGAAATGAAACTAAATGAAAAATTTAATCACAAAATAGAATAATTAAACAAAATCTTGCTGATCGGGCTCACAACAATGACATTCCACGAGATCAGCGTCAGAAACGTCATCATCGACCTCATTTTTAGGGTTCCGTAGCCAAAATGGCAAAAACGGAACCCTTATAGTTTCGTCATGTCCGTCTGTCCGTCTGTCCGTCTGTCACAGCCGATTTACTCGGAAACTATAAGTACTACAGTGATGAAATTTGATGGGAATATGTGTTGTATGAACCGCTACAAAAATATGACACTAAATAGTAAAAAAAAGAATTGGGGGTGGGGCCCCCCATACATGTAACTGAGGGATGAAATTTTTTTTTTCGATGTACATACCCGTGTGGGGTATCAATGGAAAGGTCTTTTAAAATGATATAAAGTTTTCTAAAAAACATTTTTCTTAAAGTGAACGGTTTTTGAGATATCAGCTCTCAAAGTCGTAAAAAGTATGTCCCCCCCCCCTCTATTTTTATAACTACGGGGTATAAAATTCTAAAAAAAATAGAGGTGATGCATGCTAATTAACTCTTTCAACGATTTTTGGTTTGATCAAAGTATCTCTTATAGTTTTTGAGATAGGTTGATTTAACTGTAATTTTGGTATTTGCTGCTACGGAACCCTTTGTGCGCGAGCCCGACTCGCACTTGTTTGTAGATATATTAGCAGGTATTTCATTGAAAATAATGGAATTAAACCATTCAAGTTCAGGATTTTGTGCCCATTGATCTCCGAACTGTTAGTCAAAATTTGCTCCACATCCTTCTCTTTCTGCTGCCTAATCTCATTCACCAAAGGAAGTCTGCGAAGAAGGGACGGATGATTCTGTGATGATTTTAGCAAGGATACCGCCTTAAGGTCGTTTTCTCGTTAAGTAGACTCGTTTTCTTCCATTTTTCAATTCAAAACTTCAATTACAATATTTTTACAACAAAACTACAACAGCTGATTTTACTTTTTTTTATTGAAAATAGTTCCCATAATTATTTTTTTTTATAAAAAAATTATATAAGTGTTCCTACGTAAAAAATATATTAACTTAACTGGACTAGTAACAGTTTTGTTTGAAAATCTATCAAAATGAAAATATTAGTATTATATTTGTCCGGCTTTGATTGAAAACCGAAACGAAGCGAAGTATTATCAAATTTTAAGCAGGACAAGTCCGTTTCTGAATGGAAATGCAAATTTTGAAGTAGTTTTACTATGAGAAAGAGCTGGAATTTATTGACAATAGTTCGGCAATACATAGATGTGTACTTTCTGAAATAAAAAGTAAAATAAAAAAAAAATCTGATTGCTTGGACAAGTCCGGATTTGTTCGCCAGCTCCTCATTTGTAATAAGACTATAGCTTAATCCGCATGGAATAGTATCTTTGCGTAGCATTTTTAATTATTTAATAATTTTCACCCCCTCCCCCCTTTTAACTCCTTAGAACCCCCTTTTCGCAATAAAAAGTAGCCTATGTTCTTTCTTAGGGTCTAGACCATCTGTATTACAAATTTCATTCAAATCCATTCATTCGTTTTGGCGTGAAACAGTAACAGATAGACAGTTACTTTGGCATTTAGGTACTTATAATACCTACGAGTATTAGTTAGGATAAACGTCGCGTTAATTCCCTTTACAATACTTTACAAGTATATAGAAGATTCGTTTAGCGCAGTGGTTTTTTAAGGGGCTACACGAATGAATCTAGCGCCGCCAACCTATTTACACTGATTGTGGCGAAAATACGATATGCAATACATAGGATGCAATAGGTTGGCGGCGCTAGTTTCATTCGTATATAAGCCCCTTAAGTGATAGGTGGATGAGACGGTTAAGGGGCTATAAGAATGAAACTAGCTCCGCCAACCTATTGCATCCTATGTATTGCATTTTGAAAAATTCAATTTACTTACTTTTATCTAAGTCTGTAATGTTTTGCTTTCTTAAAAAATAACGTATTTTCGCCACAATCAGTGTAAATAGGTTGGCGGCGCTAGTTGCATGTTATAATGCAACGCGAAACTCTAAAAAACTAGTCAAAAAACTTACCACACACATCAAGTTAGATATGATCGTGCATTTCTTCCTCCCCAATCTATCCAGGAACAACCCTCCCAGGGGGGTGCTGACCATCGCCCCAACAGACGAGAGGCTGCCGAGGAGGGCCACCTCGCCCTCCGTCATGGTCCGGTCCAGGGTCGTGTTGGCTGAGGTGAAGATGCCCAGGGTCGAGGATGGCCAGGTGAAGATGATGCCCATGGTTAGGCAGAGGTAGCATACTGGAAATGTTGAATTAGGATAATAAATGCCATCACATGTATTTCCTCTGTCGGCCTCGATGGCGCGGTGGCTAAGGTGTTCGCCCGAAGCGCGAAAGATCCCGGGTTCGATTCCCGGTCTAGTCAATTTGGGAAAGTACATTTTCAAAATTTTCTTGGGTCTGGGTGACGCCCCCAGTTAATGATCGTCATTTGGTACTCATAGTCCAGGGGTTGCCCTAGTTTGAGAGCAGGTTGATTGGTGTGATTGTCTGGCGCATTAATTTATATTACATGAACAAAGTGAATTACTTACATATAATCGTAGTCAAAACTTGATAGAAGACACCCATTTTGAAAAAAAAAAAACACTTTCCAAAACTTCGATATTTGTATCTAAGTAAGTAAATAAAAACACATCCAAAGAAGAGCGATTCGCTCTTTAAAAAATAACTTTTTTATTTAAACTGGGTTAAAAAACCTATGTCATTCCGATGTTTCTACTACGAGCTCTGTTACTCGTATGATAAAAGACTGATATATTCTTCATTTAATTATCAAGATTATCTCTATAAAGCAATTGAGGAAAGTAAAAATGGTATTTCACCAACACTTCA
>JABMDO010001232.1:0-16210 GCA_014851415.1 Cnaphalocrocis medinalis
ACCAACACTTCAATGGATATTCAGACTTGCGGTTTGTAATGATTTTTAGTTGCTATAAACACTCATTAACTCGTTTTATAATAAAAAACACGGAGCAAGGCGATAACGCTGTGATGTTGTTGACGGATTTATATGTTAAGATCTTCAAGTTAAAAATACAAAAGATGTATGTTATATTATACATTAACATTTAAGAACATCAAATTAATTACTAATAGGTACGTGTGTTATATTGATAAATTTCATTTAAAGTTAGATTCTCCACATAGTAAAACTGTTTTTTTTTTAAGTTTTGTCGTAAGTATGGGCCCGTTATTCAACATACATTACTACCAAAAACGTACAAAGTTACCCTTTGGTTTACTTTGCTGATTAAAACATGAATGTAGATAAGGTAGTGTATAAGACTATACATAACTTGTTATTTAAAAACTTGCCAAGCCTCGTTTTTTTTTAATCCCGCTTGTGTTTTAATAGGTAACTTTTATTATGAAACAGTCAGATATTACTATTATTACTTACAACCTGATAGACAAAGTTTATGGCTTTGTATTGCTTAGTTATGCATAGTTAAAAGCCATTGGAGCTTGCAGCATCGGGTGCAACTCTCTCGGCGATAGACACTACATTTGCATAGCGCCTGCTGCTGATAACTCTATTGATTTTTATATGCGTCTGCTTAGTTCGTGCTGAAGGATTTAGTACCTAATAAACATTAGCGTTTGTGGTTCGCCCAGTGTGGTTTAGATCGATTGTTGAACTGAACTTGATATCATTACCTACCTAAATAATAATATCTCGTAGAGTAGAAAACTTTAAAGACTGAAGTAAATAATGCTTCTTTACATTCTTTATCATGTTTTCTGGTGAGGTCTTTTTACTAACCAGGTTAATGTTCTCTACCAACTTACTGAGCTATCAAAAAATATTAGTAACATATTTTTATGGAAAGGGCCTGCTATATTTTTGGATATCTATGTATTTCTATACATAGACGTTTGGTACCTGATGGTACATTTGCTAATCAATCTGCCTCATTACCGAAGAAAGCGGGTTTTGCAAAAGTAAAATATAAGCGTTACATAGACGACTGGTCCAACTTTTTCGGCATTGGGTGTTTTGTACGTAACTTCGTAACTTCCACATACCCAATGTTAAAATGTAACCAATTCACTTGTTGATGGACCAGTCGTTAAACAACGCCATCTATGGGATTTTTCATTTGGAAGAACACTTATTACATTCAATTCCCAACTAGGGCAAAAAATCTGGTTACCCTCTTCATAAAAATTCGTTAAACAATTCATAACTACTTTTCAAGCACCTCTTGCCGGCACCATCTTTTTTACCGCCATAATTTTAACCGCCATCTTTCTTTTTATCCGCCATTTTGTGAACCCTAACAAAAGCGCGCGAATGAGTGTATAGGCTTGATAAACGCTCTTGCATTTCCGCCACAAAGGTGGAATTTGCTGTAGCCAATAAAAAAATTCCCAAATTAAAAAACGGCTACAAAACTCCTCTCTCAAAATAATCAGCTTTGCTTGTTGCGTTCAATAACGTGTTTATTTATTTAACGCGCGCGTTTTTCTGAATTGGCAACTAAATATTTTGTAGGCCTGAAAATGCCTTTTTATTTTTTACTGGGTACTAAAAAGCGGCATCCAGCAAAAAATCCCCTGAAATTATAATCATGAATTTATTGCAGGTGATGCTGGTTAAAAAATAAAATATGGAATGGAAATTCGAGCCCAAAATATTTCCAACATTTGCAGATACTCGTACTGTAAAACGGAAGCTTTCTGACATGCGAGAATAAGTAGTTTTATTTTTTAACGTGCGTAGTAGGTACGTCCCACATAGGCACAGAGAATACATTCCACAGAGAAAACAAATAGGGTCAAAACAAATAAACCTCACCGCTTCTCAGCGTTGCAGACGAAGCTGTCGCTTTGGACGCTGTGCCGGCATTCTACGCCTATCTATAGGCGTTCTATACTTCCAGCACTAAGACCGCCGAAATTGTGCGTTCTAATAATAATGCGTTAGTATTTTGTGTAATGAAGTATCTATCTTGAGTAATGCCGAATATTTGTATGCCTTGAAAGGCAAAACAAGGAAGACTTCAATGTAATTTGCCAACTCATGTTATATACACATCAAAGTATACAAAAGTGTCAAATTTATAACTGTTAAATTATTCGGTGGGTTATGTCGGTGACTCTGGTTCTCTGTCTAATTACATCATTTCTGATGCGGTCCTTCAAAGATACTCCGAGCATAGCCCTTTCCATAGCTCTTTGAGCGACTTCGAACATTCGAAGGCTGGCTGGAGTGAGCTGGATGAGAGTGGCCGAAAATCGGGAGCGGTGGCGTGCATTGGGGGAGACCTATGTCCAGCAGTGGACGAGCGTGGGTTGCTGATGATGAAATCTATTATATTCTATAAGTACACACCTGTTCAGTGACGCTTACATGATTTTTATTTTGTTTTTTGTTATTGTAATTTTAGTTGTTTGTCACTAAACTTTCTATTCTATTATATCATTTTTCTGCTAGAGACTCATTCTTACTTTACTTTAGATGTGCAGATTAATACTGAGCATCTTTCCCGTCACCGCTAGAACACAGTATATTTGCAACTAGTTATTCCTTAACCTACTTTATATTCCGCTCGTCTCCCAAGACATACTTAGTCTAAAGAATAACATTGAACTAAATGTCCAGCTGAAATACATGGGAAACTTTTTCAATTTCAGTTTAGACAGAACATTTATCCCAGAATTCAGTATTAGCACTAGAATTCTGTAGGACTGAAGCGCCATACACACTGTCAACAATCTCTCTCATTCGATACCTTAAATCTCAAAGGGCGTAATCACCATTTTGGCCAAAATGACTTTTGAATGCTATCTTACTCCATTTTTTTTTCTCTATCGATCTGTATTATCAAAGTTTTAAAATTCGCAAAAAAGTGGTGATTACAGCCCTCGTGTTTACCGTCGATAATTCAAAAATTTTAGTCGTAAATACCTTTAAAAAGTTCATTATTAAGGTTTCGGTCGATACACCAGTTAAAATTATAATGATGTGAAAAATACTGACTATCGAATGAGGCGTATAGGACAGATATGTATAACAGTGGCGTTTACGACTCGAGTTACTTTAAGAATTTAAACAAAATAAATAAAGTAAGTGGTAGTAATACTGCATAATGAATATCGCGTTTAGTCCGGTTTCTATAAATTCTAAAATAAAAACGCTCAGACATGCAATTAGCAAGTACTTTTACTACCCATACGTAAGAAGAATTACTCTAGTGTCAGTATCCTAGACGAAAATGAGGAAATACGAAAATGAGCAGAATATACCACTCATTTCCCCTCGTCGAACCGAATTGTATCGATGTCTGTGATTAATCACAGACAAGGATTTAAATTCTTGTTAATATAGTGAAGTTGACGTCTTTTATTTCTTTTGCCCAACAGTACTCCTATTAAAGATTGTTAATAGCACGCAAAACCTGAAACATAAACAAAGTGGCGGGAGTTTTGCTAGCGCTTAAATCTTATGTAGATCAATCCTAGCTTTAACATTTTTAAAAATAAACGTTTGTTTTACTTCTTTGCACAGTACTGGTAGAAGACTTATTAAAATTTAAGCTCTAAGTAAAAGTCCTGTCGATGCAGATATTGTTTATACTAATTTAAAAACAAAACAAAATTATAGAAATCAATAACTTTCGTTTGAATTTCAAACTAAAATGATTGCGTTTGTATAATTGAAATAAAAAAATCGTTTTCATTTCTGTACTTGCTATAAATTTTGTAATAATGAAACTACCCGTATTTGTCTCTTAATTTGTATCTTCCTCGAAGTGTTTTTACTTATAAAAAACCGAAAATAGCTTTTTAAAATGCATTTTCTATAAGTTAACTAGGCTGTTACACCATAGCATAGAGCAGAATAGCTTTTTTTCAAGTCGTAAACGCCATTATACCATAACTTATTGCAGAACAGCCTTTTTTTTAGGTCGTAAATGCCAAATTGTCAATATTTTTTTGGCGTAATCACAAATCAGTTTGGCAAACATTGGTTGTATTTTGAATACCATATAACTGTGTTATAAAGCTCTCGATACTCGATAATTACATCCAAATTTCATTTATATGGCATTATTAGTTTAAAAGTTATGAATTTAATTCTTAGATTTTTTTTTGTTTCGGCTCTCCTGAAAAGTGATGATTTGGTGATTACGCCCTTTGAGATTTAAGGTATCGATATATAGCGCGTTGTTAACGTGAGAGAGCCACGCTTCTGCATGAATGCCGGCTCGGCGGAATCATGCCACAGCCTCACGGAAGACCGGCGTGAAGCAGCGCCTGTGCTGTGTTTCGTCGAGTGAGTGAGGGCATCAGAGGCTCAATTGGGGGAAAGGGGGTTAAAGGTTGGAAGCGCACTTGTTACTCTACTGGTGTTGCGGGTGTCTATGGCCGGCGGTTATCGCTTACCAACATGGGATTCGTCTTGATGCTTGTCTGCCACCTATGACATAAAAAACGTTACTGTTTCTTTATCGTGCGATGATTCAGTTGTGGTTTTCCTCCTAAGTAACTATCCCACGATAGGTCGCCACCCCCTGTTCTTAATGAAGGGTCGAAGGGCCGCAAGGTCCACGGCAGTTTGGCTGCCCTGGATAGTCGCACTCATTAAGCCTGCTGAGTAATTAGAGGCAACTTCATTACTGAAGGCCCCTATTAAGGACGGAGAAAGATATATCGATAGTTTGTGTTGTGTAAGTGGGTCAGATTTTTGTTGCAGCAAAAGAATAGGTTAAAGACTTGCTTAGACAGTGGGAACTGCTTAGCCAATTGCTAGTTACTCGGCTTGTTCTAATGCTGAATCATGAATGGACCGTCTCGACCGATGTGATTCCACGGCCTCACAGAAGACTGGCGTAAAGCAGTGCCTGCGCTGTGTTTCACCGAGTGAGTAAGGGTGCCGGAGGTCCAATTGGGAGGTAAGGGGGTTGAAGGTTGGCAGCGCACTTGTGACTTTTGTTGCAGGTGTCTATATGGGCGACGGTAATCGCTAACCGTCAAGTGATCCGTGTGCTCGTCTGCCACCTATCACATAAAAAAATGCTATGTCGACTTAGCAAAAAGTAGACAATATGTAATTATAAAAGCTAACGCCATCTAGTAGCGAATGTGTCATATGGAAATTAAGGAATCTATCATAAACTATTCTCTCCTTCCTTTTGCCGCCGCATTGTTTATGTACAGCAAAAATGATGCCCTAGATGTTTTGTTGTTTATGCTGGTAACCTCTTAGTACTTATATCTGTTTCATCAACAAACATTTGATTTGATTTGATTTGATTTGATTACCTGTAATATTAAGAATTTAAACTATGGAACGAACTGTCGCCTGCGGTATTTCAAAAAGAGATAATATTCCTTTCTAAAACGCCGGCAGCGCACTCACGAAACCTCTGGGCGGCGGTAATCGCTTATCATCAGGTGATCTGTCTGTTTGTCTGAACCTATATTGTTGTAAGACCCAAAAGCCTTTTAAAAGACATAAAACTATTGATTTTCTATGTGTCTGCTGTCTGGGCTTTACGACATAAATATCGACAATTCTTCTCTAGCTCCCTATCCCATCACTAGAATCTGTCACAAACGAACTATGTCAGGTGGCGTATCGCTTGCGGTGATTCACGCCGAGTGCTTGCGGAGGCTGCGGAGCGGACAAGCGGAGCGGAGCAAGATTGCGGAGAGCCGACACTGGATAGTGACGCGACACGATCGAGCTTTGCTATCATTCTGAACAGCATTTTGTTTTAAGACTTTTGGAAATTTGCAAAAAAATATTTCAATATTTCATACAAAATCAGTCACCTGACTTCATTTCACGTTCATTTGCATGGGGAGTCGATAAAATTTTCGACGAAATTGCGGAGCGGACGCAAGATTGCTGAGAGCGGACGCTGGATTAGTGACGCGACACGATCAAGCTTGCTATAATTCTGAACAGGATTTTTTATAAGTCATCTCATCACCAAGTCACCAGCAATCACGTCTGGAAAATTCGCTAGTTGACGTTATGTTGGACTTAAGTCCAACTACAGCAACATTAGTTTCGTTGTCATTTTCACATAGGTATCAGTATCTTTAAAATGTAACCAATCACCTTTTTGAAAATATTGGTTATGAACTTCGCCCCATGGACATCTGCAACACTTGAGTTGCCGTCAAACGCGTTGCCGTCGTCACAAATGATTTTTTCCACATCCAAATTCTATGCCCTCGATAGTGCCCTTTGGAATATAATCGCAACACTATGTTATATTGCGGAGTGCGGACGTTAGCCGAGACGAGAACTGACCTCAAGGAGCATACGGAATCTGGCGATGTCTGAGCACTTGTTAGTCTAAAGTTGATTGGATTGCTTGCGGATGTAGAAGCGGTTAGTTGGAATTGATATTTGGATATGCAAGGTATTCCTTGCATCTCCAAATATCAATAAGATATGGTAAGATAGTTTAGTGTTACAGTTTACCTACGTGTAAGACATTTGTGTAAGATTGTCTTTAAAGGTGTTGACGATCTTTAGCCAGGGCCGTCTCTAGCTCATGTGGCGCCCGTGTGCAAACATTGCCCTAGCGCCCCCTAGCAAGCACGCGGTCAAAACTTCGAAAACGATGTCCAGACGAAGTACACCCAGTTCGTTAACATCATCACTGAAACCGCAGCCAAAAGATTCTCAAAAGTCCCAAAACTAGTCTGATCTACCAGATCATATAAAATCTTTAATGGTCCAGCGCCGAAATATCAAGGACGAGGAGTTTCATACTACGAAACACCGCGAACTCAACAAAAAGATCGGTAAAGAGCTAAAGCGGGACCAGCGCAAGAAGACATTAAAGGAAATCCAAAATATTATAAAAAACAACAAAGAATTTACTACTTTTTTTTATTTAGAACTCGCGTGAAGCAGCTCCTGTGCTGTGTTTCGACGAGTGAGTGAGGGTACCGGAGGCCCATCGGGGGGGGAAGGGGATAAAAGGTTAGCAGCGCACTTGTGACTCCACTGGTGTTGCATGTGCCCATGGGCGGCGGCAATTGCTTACCATCAGGTGATCCGCCTGCTCGTCTGCTACCTATCAAATAAAAAAAAATAAAAAAATTTAAGGTTTTTCAAAGAACATCCGCGACTAACCTGCCTAATAAGCTGAGACGAACCACTCAAACAACCTGCAACCTCGAATATCAATGATATGAGAGAGATTACGGAAGAATATTATGGTAATCTATACCGATCTAAACAAACTCCCCAAGCCATTGACTGGTGATCCTCGAGAGCAATGGGCCCCACTACGAACATACCGGAATTCAGCAGTTATGAGATACGTCAGGCTCTGAAAAGGCTCAAAAAAGAACAAAGCCCCAGGAGAAGGTGGTATAGCAGTAGAGTTGCTGAAGGCCGGTGGCCATTAAAGAACTGAACTGACCGCCATTAAAGAAATGGTGGTCATTAAAGAACTGAGACTGTAGTTCAATGAGGTTTTATTTACTGGAGTAGTTCCCACGGAATGGACACGAAGCTTAGTAGTACTTTTTCATAAAAGGGGTGACAATACCTTGTTGAAAAACTATCGCCCTATATCACTGCTAAGCCAAGTATACAAAGTCTTCTCTAGAGTGATCACAACAAGACTAAGCGGTAGGCTCGACCAATATCAGCCCAGAGAACAAGCCGGTTTCCGCAAGGGGTTTGGAACAACCGATAACACAGACAGAAGGCCCATGAATACAACAAACCATTATATCTGGCATATGTTGATTAAGAGAAAGCGTTCGACTCGGTAGAACATTGGGCGGTTACTGCCTCGCTGAAAAGATGTCGAATAGACGAAACATCCACATCCTGAAAAATCTTTATAAGTCACCCACGATGACCATCCAGCTGAGGGAAAACACGAATCCAATCCCGATCCAGGGGGTCTACTCCGCCAAACGATATCGAATTATTCGTAACGATACGTCAGTTCATACAAAAACCCTACTCTAACACAGCTTATAATACGAATAATTGAATTTGACAGCTTCACAAACTTCAAATCGACGAACATTCTGACGACGTCTCTGATGGTATCGTTATGAGTATCGTCTCGAGATATAGAGATTTGACGTTTGTGAAGCTATCAAATTCAATTATTCGTATTTTAAGCTGTGTTAGAGTAGGGTTTTTGTATGAACTGACGTATCGTTACGAATAATTCGATATCGTTTGGTGGAGTAGACCCCCAGAAAGGTGTCCGACAAGGGGATTTCATTTCGCCTAAACTCTTTAAAAAACAGTGCGCTGGAAGATGTCTTTAAGACACTGGACTGGGACGGGAATCAACATTAACGGCATGTACAGTGGCCAGCACATCAAGTTACTACAATCTGTCAAATTTCCTCAGTTGATATTGAACCGAACACGTTTGACATAAAAGTGTGGTTCGATTGAAGAAATTTGACAGATTGTAGTAACTTGATGTGCTGGCCACCGTACCTTAATCACCTCCGATACGCGGACGATATAGTGATTCTGTCCGAATCGCCGTCAGAACTGCAGACAATGATGGAACAGCTGTATCACGCGTCTCTCAAAGTAGGCCTAAAAATGAATATGGACAAGACCAAGGTTAAATTATACCAACTTCCATAGCATTAGAAGGCCACGAACTTGAGAAAGTGAATGAATATGTGTACCTGGGACAACGGATAACGCTGGGAAAGAACCCATTCAAAACAGAGATCACCCCTCGGGTTCATTTGTCATGGGCGGCTTTCTGGGCAGTGTATTCAAATCAAAGACACTACCACAAAACCAATGTGTGCTGCTGATAATGGCATATGCTTGCGAAACCTGGCCGCTCACCGCTACGCTGATACGTAGACTCAAAGTAGCACAGAGAGCCATGGAACGTATCATGTTCGGTATATCCTTACGGGACAAAGTGCGCAACACCATCATCCGGGAACGCACAAAAGTGGTAGATGTAGGTTACCGAGCCGCTAAACTAAAGTGGGCATGAGCAGGCCATGTATGCAGAAGGGGAGTTGGGAGGTGGAGCAAGGATGTTCTTGAATGAAGACCAAGAGACGGAAAGATGAGTGTTGGCGGACAAACTGCAAGATGGTCCGACGACATCAAGGCTCAAGCTGGGGCAGCGTGGTCCAGGAAGTCCCACAACAAAAGGAAGTGGGGGGAAATTGGAGAGGCATATGCTCTGCAGTGAGCAAATACATGCTGCTGAAGAAGCAGAAGAAGTCAGTCAGCTTCGAAAGTCGCTTAACACTTTAGTACTATGTCAAAGTAACTGGCTAAAGCCTAGTTTTACCAAGGGATACGGACACATATTACTTTGACATAGTAAGTACTAACGTGTTAAGCGACTTTCGATGCTGCAGCTCTAACAGCACATCAACTTACCATAAAAGTACTGTAAAATTTTTCTATTGTTTGTAGTTTAAATTTGAAGTTTAGTTCGGTTTTGAATACCTGCCCTGCTCTTGATTGTTCTCTTGACTTGAAGTGCTCCTTTTTTTTGGTCACGAAGAGGAAATGCCCGTCGGCGCCGGTGGTCGGCGCCGCCTTATGCACACCCGTCGGTTGGGAGACCGACGAGTAGTGTGGGGCTGTCCTTTGGGTTGGGTCTTTGTAATCAGAGACCGTCCAGAGGCATGTAAACCTCTCCGACTTTTCCCGGCAGATCCAGGCACGGTGGCGGAATACGTGAAAGGGCGAACCACCTCCCCAACTACGGGGCGTATACGCCCCCAGGGCCGCTCCCACGGCCTACCGAAAATCCCCCCCGGATGGACGCCCACGCCGCTGGGTTGCGACGCAGCGCTACCAGCAGATCCCTGCAGGGCTCCCTCGCAGACCCGTACCCTGCTGTTTGCAGGACAGGGAAGGGAAAGAGAGCCCGCAGGCTTACCAGTAAGGCCCTGAAATCCCAGCCACACGAGCACCTCCGCTGGATGCGGAGGCAGGGGGAAAACAGGGAGGCAGGAAGCTGCCGCTTACCGCTGGATTGCGGGACTTGGCGCGATCTGCGCAAAAGCCCCCACATGTAATGTGGGGGCAGCGCCCAGACGCGCCCAAAGTAAAGGGGGGAGAAAAAAAGTCTCCGTTAAGGACCCTAAGCAAACAGAGAGCGACCCACTTTCGTGGGAAGTCCCGTGGTCTTGCGGTTCGGAGACTCCACGTAAGGTAAAGTGGGGACTGACCCCGACCGGTGATATCGTGGTGATCCCCCGGATTTACACGTGGCGCGCCTTGCTTTGCTGTAATACGACAAATATAAGAAGAGCTCCAGGTGCTACAAAAAATATATGCAAACTGGAGTTCTTTTTACGTTGGTTATCAAAGCACGGCGGCCGGCCAGCGCGGGCGCGCGCCGAGTGGGGCTCCGTTGCGAGCAGCGCCCGGCGCCCATAGCACCGGGGCGCTCGGCCCCTAGGACCGGGGCGCCCGGCGCCCCTAGGACCGAGGCGCCCGTGTGCAACGCACACCCCGCACCTAAGGGAAAGACGCCCCTGTCTTTAGCGTCACCAATGGGAGCTATCGCGTGTAAGTAAACTATATCATACATTTATACTCCTTATCGCATATCGAATCGCACCTTCATATACTAGTCATTAGTTATTATTATTTATACAGCAGCGCCTTCATTTTTTATTGTTCATCTTATATCGCTAACGCAATCGACAGTCAAGACAAAGTTGAAGCACAGGAGGAAAATTCTCGTGCACTTGACATTGAAGTAAAATTCAGAGATTTCATACATTCATCCATTCAAAAATCTATTTCGACTTCAAAGTCGAAAATGACATGCGCTCATACACTGGAGTCAGAATAAATATATTTATTATGCGCATTGCTGTGTTGGAACGCTGCGCCACCGCCTCAACTTACCAGTGGACGACCTCCCTAAGAGTACCCAAATTACATCGTGTTCTCGACTCAGACTCCAGATTAGAGAGCTCTTTACGTAATCCAGTTGTAATCCACAGTGGGACCTCTCTTTAATTAATTTCACAGCTAGTTTGAATGTTTGGTCGAACTTGGCATTGCATCGTTTAATTGTGTTGAAATTGGCAAAAGGAAATAAGATTTTAAATGAAAAGGGAATGTTTTTTATCAGCTTTTTGAGAAGTGGAATAATATATCGACTATGAGCCATGAACGCAGTAAATACATAATATTACATGTGTGTGCGTAGACCACTTGTGTCTCCACAAGTCTACTCTAATATTTCGATGGGACACCAGTGTGCAAGCCCGAAAAGTGTTCAGGCGCTGGAGCTAAACGTGATTTCCGAGGCACGGCGATACAAGAACGCTATCTTTCAGACTTCGGGCTGACACTGAGAATTTGTTCATAAGTAGGTACGAACAACCCACAAAACTATTCTCAGCTTTATGTTCAACACGTTTGAATCAATATCAATTGAAGAAAATTTGACATATTGTAATATCGTGATGTGTGGGCTGTCTGTACCCGTATGAGATTCTTACCATTAAGACGCACGCTTGTTTTATCATCGTTGAACAAAAAACGCAATGTTTTCCCTCACCGCCGATTTAGTGGTAGTAACGCGTACATAGATCTGAATTATCCTAAAGTGCCTTGAATCGAACCTATTTAAAATTGAAGACAAACCTTCCAACCTAACGCACGTTTTATCCAACTTTCGGCAAACAGAAGAATACTTTCTAAATAATAACTATAGTTTGTTTAGCAATTTCCACGATCCTACGTTGCTCTAGGTTCCTAAGTGATGGCTCTCATTACTCAAGCTTGAGAAATTGGACTTAGAAGTCAGTTACAAGTCTGGTAATCGAGTCTAAAGGAAGGAAAATCTCCCAAATAAATGCCTCAAATATTTCATTGTACCAATTTTCTAGTGCTCTGCCGTGAGCCACCGTTTGTCATTCTCCCCGTGAGATTTGCTGTTTTGTTAATTTTATTTACCGTGCTTGCAGCATGGGAGAGCCACGCTTCGGCAAAATAGCCCGGCTAGACTACAGTGACACGATGGCCTCAAAGATTACCTTGTTATTTTATCGGAATATGAGTGTAACCGCTCGTTTGCTTTTGGCAACAATCGTTGACAAAATTAACTACTGTTCAATAGTAAGTTAACTTTGAGTAAGCAAGTGAGCGGGTATGGAAATAGAAAGATCACATGTGGTTACGCACCCAATTATGCACTATAAAATACTCGTACCTATATTCTGTACTCACTCACACAGGACTGAAACAAAGTAGCTGGATCAAAATCCAATTTCGTTGTTACATGGTGGAATGCCTTGGATGCGGGCGGCACAAGACCTATCTGGTGTGGAATATTGACTACAATGATGATTCATGGTCTAAATATACACTGGGCTCAAAAACGACAGCTTTGGACGCAACTGGGAATTGGAAAATCATGCTAAGATGAGATCGATAAAATAAGCTGTTAAATACAAAATGGCTACTCATCGATAATGTAAACAGCCGTTAAATTTTAATGTTTATTCCAACTCAGTAAAAATAACAATGCTTCCCCCAACCCAAACTTGGTAACCCCAAATTGCGGCCTAAAGAAACATTAGCTTTCACTTACCCTGCAATGATGCTAATGTTGGGCAAACAAAATAGTTTGTGTTGACCCATTTAACTCCAATGGAAACCCTTTTTACACCTCCCCCCTCCCTCATGGCGCTTTGAAGTGGTCAATTTTTAGGGTTCCGTCCAAAAGGGATTGTAATGCCGTAATCTTCCGCTTAGCGCTTAATCCAATTTCTTTATGAACCAACCCTTGGTCGAACCAGGATCTGGCAAGTATGTGGCAAAGGTAAATATTCTATACTATTTATAAAGAGATAACTTCTATAGACAACGACAAGGCTTATAGGTAAACCGAAAACACGAAACACTTGCGCGATGTAATTGGACACAGCGCCATCTAATGGTTCATTTCTGAATTACGGTCCCGAAGCGAAGTGAGGGCAGGCCACTAGTAAATAAATAAATTCACACAACACCCCGTACTTTTTTACCTGACTCCGTACTACGGCCGTACTAAGTAGCCTAGAGCTTGAGTACTTGTGTTATAGACATAGCTCACAGGATTAATAAGCTAAAGTGGGAGTGGACTGGTCATATCAGCCGCGGAACTGACCACTGCTGGAGTACACGAGCTCTGGAGTGGACACCACGTCTCGATAAATGTAATGTAGGACGCCCTTAGGCCAGATGGAGTGACGAACTGCGGAGGATGGCTGGCAAGACTTTGATGCGAGTAGAAATATCGATCAGAGTGGCAAGTTACAAGTATGATATTACGAGAAGCCTATGTTCAGCAGTTGACTGCAACAGGCTGATGATAATATTGGAAAAACTAAAAGTAAAATTCTACGAAAATCTCGGTAAGCTAGCCCGACTCGCTCTTGACCGCTTTTTTTTTATTTTATCAGGATAAAATACTTGCTGAACCAATACGTCGCTTGAAAACTACATACGTGCTTGCACAATTTCATTCACAGGTCCTTTCAACCCAACTGCTGTCGCCACAAAGGAAATATACTTGCTCCACGTTGCCAAATATTCCACGTACCTATTTGCAAGTGGCGAAATCTCAAACCCAATTCCAGCTAGGTTTTACAACTTGAACTGGCTGAATTTTTAACTTCGACTTTCAACTTTACAGCTCGTACATAAAATCTCTTTGCGCACTATTTGGATGGCTTACTGGACGAGATATATAAACTAATTGTTGTAGTTTAATATAATTTATTTATTTAAATAATAATCACTTTACATTGTTACATGTCTATAGGATGTGCCGGTCATTGTTCAAGTCTAACTCACTCTAGTGTTGCCAGCTAACCACAGATTATATAAAACCCACAGATACAACATGCCCCTTTTTTGGAAAGTGGCTGGCAATACTATTTTAACTTTATTCTGACATTAGTGACATTGACATTTTTCATAACCTATAATTATTATTTACACAGTCATAACATTCATATTAAATTAAATTATTAGTCATCATACATAATATATTTACAATTTAAAAACTTACATATAGGGTCATTGTTATAATTTAAATCTATCAGGCATATTAATTTTCCTACCTCGTCTAGTATATTTAGCCTCTGGACATGGAGCGCTAAATGAAATATCTTGCATTTCAGGTAATATATTTGAATTTTGATCACTTAATTCTGGAAGGAACTCATCTTCAGATACATTTTCCATTTCTATGAATTCAGGCGACAATACATTACTATGATTTTCCAATTCTGACTCGGTTTGAACATTATCATTTATAGGACTATTTTCTAATGATTGAAATACTTCTGGCTCTGACTGATTTGTACTATGAATTGAAGTTTGACTTGGAGACTTATCATTAGCATTTCCTTTTGTTACATAATAACTTAAAGTACTATACTGTTCATCATCACTACTAGAATAATCATCCTTTTCTAAAAATGAATTGTTAGTTTTAGTTGACATGCAATTTGACTGATATTTATGTGAATAATTCTGACTATACCTATTATTATAATGGTTATTTGTAAGACTTGATCTCTTTTATTATTGACTTGATTATACCTTGACCTGTTAGTATTACAATTCAAAATATGTTGAGAGGTTCTCCTATAAATTACATTATTCTGATCTTTGACAAGATATGACCTTGGTAAATTAGTTTTACTCATAATATACCTTTTGTCCATATTATATCTTTGGGATTCTTCTTAAATAAAATACTTTGACCTTCTTCGAAGACTTGACTGGGCTTACAATTTCGATTGTAGTATAAACTTGTCTTTAATTGTTTACTGACTTTGTTATCTATGTATTCAGAGAATCGAACAACTTTAGGTTTAAGATTTTTAGTATTAGTCGGTATTTTAGTTCTTAGCTTTCTTGACATGAGTAATTCGGCTGGTGACTTATTACCATCAGTTTTAGACGTAGTTCTGTAATGCAATAATCCAGTAAAATAATCTGAACCTGAATTCTTCACATTTTCTAAAAATGTTTTTTATTATTTTTACAGATACTTTCTGCCAAACCATTGGATCTAGGAAAATGAGGACTAGAAGTAATATGTTCTACATCCCATTCCTTGAGAAAATTTTTGAAATCTTTTGAGTTAAATGGGGGACCACCATCACTAACTAATTGTACAGGAATACCATGACGTGCAAAAATTGATTTTAGTTGAAATATCACAGAATTACTAGTAGAATTATTATTTAAGTATGCAAGTTCTATGTAATATCGAATAAAAAATCTACTACTACTAAATATTTCTTATTTTTATAATCAAATAAATCAGTAGCTACTTTTTGCCATGGAAGATTAGGCTGTTCATGAAATAAAATAGATTCTTTTGTTTTATTTGGTCTATACATCATACAAGATTCACATTTACTTACATGAGTCTCAATATCCTGATTAATATTTGGCCAATAAACTAATCCTCGAGCAAGGTTTTTGTTTTTTCGATACCCATATGACTCTCATGTAACTCTGAAAGAATACTAGGTCTTAATGATTTTGGAATAATGACAGAATTATTTTGAATAAAATATTATTTACTACATGAATTTCATCTCTAATATTCCAATAAGGTAAAACAATAGGATCACAATGTTGTCTAGACTTAGGCCATCCTTCTTTAAAATATTCAATGATCTTTTAAATGATTATCCGATAGAGAATGAGATATAATTTTTTCTAATTTTTCCTTAGATATAGAAAGATTTGAAGTTAATAAATTTACTTGACATTCAATATTTGAATACAATTCATAAAAATCAGTTTCATCTATTTCTGTTTTATTTATTGGTGCACGAGATAGTGTGTCAGAGACATACATTTCTGAGCCTTTTACATAAGAAACTATAAGATCTAAAATAAAACGCAGTTTTCTTGTGAGAATATCAAACGGAAGTGATTTATTTCATCATTCATCAATCACATTTGACAGCTATCCTGCCTATGGGTTGCCCGAGAAACTATGCGAATAGGTACAAAGCTTTCTCACGGGTCGTAGCATCAAGGTGGTCGTCGACGGTTCATGCTCAGACCTAAAACCCGTGAATGCTGGTGTACCCCAAGGTTGTGTGCTATCCCCGAC
>JABMDO010001233.1:0-17424 GCA_014851415.1 Cnaphalocrocis medinalis
TTGCCCGAGAAACTATGCGAATAGGTACAAAGCTTTCTCACGGTCGTAGCATCAAGGTGGTCGGTCGCCGGTTCATGCTCAGACCTAAAACCCGTGAATGCTGGTGTACCCCAAGGTTGTGTGCTATCCCCGACCCTGTTCCTCCTGCATATCAATGACATGCTACATTCCAGTGGCATTCATTGCTATGCGGATGACAGTACGGGTGATGCTTCATATTCCGGCCATGCAAGGTTTTCTCGGGCCCACGTCGACGTCGCCCTTTTTGCAGACGTTTTGTAGTTCATTGCTGGAAAGATTCTGGCCATTACTTACAGAGCTTCTAACTAAACAGCAATGAACCACAAAACACCTGTAAAACGCGCGTTTAAAACGCATAGTGTGTGCCGGCTCTTATAGTTCGTCCGGGGGCTTCAGGATAAATGATCCATACTATATAATATGGCGGCCTCACCCTTAAACGGCCGGACAAACTGTATTGTACAGACAGCCGCAAATCAGGTTACTACAATCTGTCAAAATTCAATCGAACCTTA
This sequence comes from Cnaphalocrocis medinalis, assembly GCA_014851415.1. Taxonomy (NCBI): domain Eukaryota; kingdom Metazoa; phylum Arthropoda; class Insecta; order Lepidoptera; family Crambidae; genus Cnaphalocrocis; species Cnaphalocrocis medinalis. The sequence continues at coordinate 537 of JABMDO010001233.1, forward strand.
CCTTTATGTCAAACGTGATTGGTTCAAATCAACTGAGGAAAGACAGATTGTAGTAACCTGATGTACGGCTGTCCATACTTTGTACCCATTTAATTTTGACCGCGCGCTTGCTAGGGGGCGCTAGGGCAATGTTTGCACACGGGCGCCACATGAGCTAGAGACGGCCCTGGTTCTCAATTCGACCCGTATATTTTTTTTGTATGTATGTTACTCGATTTCTCCGCCAATGATGAATGTATTTTAATGTTTTTTTTTTGTTTAATAGGACATTATTCAGCGGTGGTTCCATATAAATTATATCAAAATTGACTCAGAGGTTTTTGAAAAATACAACAAAAAGTATATTGTGGATGTAGTCTTGTAGTCGGTTTTTTTTTTCAAAAATTATTAATAGTATTATTACTGCAGGTATTAAAAAAGAATAAATGATGAGAACGAGATACTGTATATTTTTGCAAACAGAATAACTGCAAATTTACTCTTAGGTACTTTACTCAAACTCAAATAAATTATTGCATTACATGTGGTATTAATAAGATAATAAATAATATTAAGAGCATCACATGCACCCTGTAAGGGCAAACATACTAATCATACTTTACATTCTAATGAGTTCATTAAGCAATAAAATAGAGCATTAAACTAACTGCAATATTCATGTTAAAAATACCTACTTGGTCTAAAAACGGAAACTATTTATTATAAAATAAAAAAGCGTATCTTAGTTACAAAAGCAATAAATACTTCTTTTGTTTTTATTATCCAATAAAAAAAGTTACGACGTGTTAAAGTTTTCCCAAAAAACCGGGCTGGATGAAAACGGCCACGCTACACGACGGCGAGGTCAGTGACCGATAGAACACACACGCACAATCATATAGGTAGGTACATAATGTATAATACGACATGTATCTTTTGGCTTATGAATTAAAATAGTTTTCTCTAATCGGCAATTTTGATTCACACATTGTAAAGCAGCAAGCAAAAGCAATACGTAGGACTATATACGCTTTACAATTTAACGTTTTGTTTAGTTACATATTCAACTTCTTTACACTACTTCTTCATTGTTGAAAGATCGTGCTTTTCTTGAAATGCCTTTACCGAGGCAAGGTCTTTCCATTCTTTTCTATCTTCATCTTGGCTTAGAACAATCGGTAAGGCGAGTCCGGTCACTTAAATAATACCAGCTAGATCATTATACAACAACAAGACAATAAAAATATATGCATTAACCATTTTCAGATTTTCAGCCATAGGCCAAATACTCTCAAAATCCGTACAACGTTGCTGTGCAGTAAATCGCTGCATTTATAATCTAGGCCGTAAATCCGGAACGCGCCGGCCACTAACAACGAGCTACTGGCTATAATCCGCTCTAGCACGCATGAAATGGCCGCTATCGCTTGTGAAAAATCGCTAGATGGCGTATTGTTAGACTGAGGTTCAACTTCAACGTTGTTGGTTGTTTAGTGACATTTCGACTTCTCAGATTAAAAATAACCAATCACAGTGTATATAGACCTCAGTTCTACACCCAACTGAGATCATTAAGTCTAATCCCCCTTACAAAAATTATACTTCTGCTCGACCCGGGAATCGAACCCGGGGCCCCGAGATCACGGCCCGGTACACCAACGGGGCGTTATGCATTGTGCATTGTGCATATTTCTGCCATAATCTAGGCGGTGGGTGAGGGAAGACATCCTGAAAAAACCTGCACTGTTCAGATTGTTTCTGAAACGTACTATGATTCAGTTTATGTACTAGGTACCCGTATAAGAAAGTAACTACTTAATCATTTCACATTCAACACTGATATACGAGAACTTTCTCCCTTCGGACGAATGAATTATCCTAAGAAACATTAAATTACTTTAACTATAAATAAAGGAAAACGGTTTATAAGACCCGGTTAGCAACTAACGGAGCCAGGTATAGTTTGAAGCTTTACTATTTTGAGTGGTAATCTTGTTTTACGACTTTAGTTTCTAAACCGCTTCGAAAACTTAATTAAATCTAAGGGTTAAAGTTTGCACGGCTTATACTACAGGATCAGGATGAGTAAATGAAAAATGATGACAACGAGAAATGATGAATGAATTGAAAATAAGAATGAATGAGTATTACAAAGACATTGATAGGCTTTTTGGAGATTCTATTCTTGGGGGTTAAATCATTGTGTTTGTTACAATAGTATTTCTTTTTAGGATTCATCTAAGTAGAAATGCCATTTTATTTAAATTAAGTTAAGGTTACGAGGTTGATTTCGAAAAAGAAAATACTTTCATTAGTTATCGTAAGGCCCAGACAGCAGAAACAATAGAAAATCAATTGTTTTTGCCTCGTATGTTGGTTTGGTTGGCTTTTGGGTGTTACGACGTGACGTTAATGATCAATATTCCTCCTAAGATATAGAAGAAAGATTGAGTTATAAAAATATATCGAAACGAAGTGAGATACAATTTGCTAATCTTGCAATCCACAAACGTCGTAATGTCGGGAGATCCGTCGGCGCGTCTGCCACCTGTATCATAAAAAAGGAGAGACAATCCGTATGTCTCTGCTTTGGATTCGGATTCGGTTTCGATGTCGTCATCGAAACTGAAACAAGGCCAATCTTAATACTAGCAAAAAGCAAAAAAGTTTCAGCCTATATCCTATCCCATTGCAGGGCAAGGGCCTGCTCCATCGAGTTTTCGCTATTTTGATGGGATTAGGCTTAAAATCACCACGCTTGCCTAATGCAGATTGGTGATCATAAACGCGAGCTACGAGTCTGTTCGACAAATTCGAAACTTACTTTTTGCTCCACCCGGGACAACAAGATCATGACTAAACTAATCCAATAGACCAGCAAAGTGTTCTGCTTGACATTTCGACAAAACGTCAAACAATATAATTCTCAGCTTATAAAAATTATCTCTGGAGTGTTGCATTGGTATCCCCATGTAACTAACTGTCCTTATCATCTCCGAAGCGTGATAATTCGGCGTAGAAGGAAAGGTAAAGTGGTTTATTACATCCGGAGCCCTTCCCTGGCAATTAGCCGCCCGGATATTAATAACACTTACCGTCTATTTTTGGGGGACTAAAATTCCCAAGGGAATGCGGTCACGAAGTTTTCACTTGACATTTGATTTGAAATTTGGCCGTTTTTGACTCAACCGATTTGAACAATCGGCTGTTGGGGTGGAAAGGTCCTTGAGTGGAGAACGCGTTCTCCACTCAAGGACCTTTCCACCAGGAGGTCGCAGCCGTGGCAGGCCTCCCACCAGGTGGACCGACGATCTGGTGAAGGTCGCGGGAGTCCCTTGGATGCAGGTGATACAGGACTGATCTGTGTGGAGAACTTTGGGAGAGGCCTTTGCCCAGCAGTGTACGTCTATTGGCTGAAATGATGATGATGATTTGAAAAACGAGTGATCATATAGCCATTAAGTAATCATATTACTCAATACTGGTGTATAATTCAATTGAACTTCATCAGTAGGTAAGCTAATAGAGTACTGAAGCTTATTTAATGTTATCCATAACGATCGCCGTAACAACTTATGCCTATAAAGTTAAAAGTAAAGTATCAGTCCATATACTGCGCCACCATTATAGAAACTAAGTCATCGCTACTATGATAGGATTAAGCTAAGTCACCATGAACCATATCTCATAGCAGAAGACACACATAGGAAATCAATAACATTGTTTTTACTTTTAAAAAGGCTCTTGGGTTTTACGACCTTACAGATAAACTTTTGCCTAAAGTGAAATAACTCCTAATGACTTTGAATCTCGACTATAAACTGCCTTTAACTTTATCCTTAAAGAAGTTAGAGGTCCTATTTACGTCGAAAGAAGTATCAAAGAGGCTCGAACAGGAACTCACAAGCAAATGTTTGCAGAAAGAACTGATTGGCGTGTGGGTCGAATGTCGAACAAACATTGAGTTAGGTTAACTTACAAACGAGTCGGAGAAAAGAGCCTTGGAAAGAGCAAGTATTTAAACCAGCATAATACCTATGTATGAGAGATTGCTGGCCTTTCATTGTGGTCAAATACTTATCGCTTTTAAACGTAAAGTGATGAAAAAGGTTAATGTAACGATATAATAGCTTATTAATACCTACTAAAATATAAATTTAAAAAAGTAGAAAAACTAAAACCCAACTACGACAAAAAACGACGCTGAAAAAGTATAAAACAAGCCTTCGTTGTCAATTTACAATAATGTCATACAATACTATTCTGAAGTATGCAATATTCACTATGTAGAGATAAATTTTCATGTTTGGAAATCCGCAGTCACACGTTGTCAAAGGTCTATCATATGGTAGGTAGGTGGTATATGAACGTGTGACTACGCCTTTCCAAACATGAAAATTTATCTCTACATAGTGAATATTGCATACTTCAGTAGCGCTACCATGAGTTTACAGTGACAGAACTCGCTAGCGTCTGCGTAAAAAAAATGTATGAAAAAGTGTACAGCGCCTCTAGCGGTCACTTGAGAAACTAAAATCTATGAAGGAAACAGATGAACATACATACATACATACATAGCCTGTCAAAATCATAACCCTCCTTTTGCTTTGCCGTAGTCGGGTAAAAAGTGATCGGTTTGCTTGTACCACATAACAAAAGAACAAAACCAACGCGGGGCCATAGTAGCATTTGCACCCACCACATGCATAAGTAATAATTACATTTAGTTCTTTTGGAATTTTAAAATGATATCTACAAAATGTATAGGTATACATACCACACGCAAAACGCAAACACCTGAAACAAATGAAGAAATTAATTAATATTAATACATTAAATACGAAGTCTCATACATTAAATACGAGTAGGTGCAGTTGTGTGGTATATTCTATGACAGAAATAATTATTTTTTGAAAATTAGCAAATAAAAACTGTAACGCAATTAACTGAAATCATACCTTCAGGAAAAACGGCTAATTTTATTTCAGCTTCTATTGCTGTGGAGTCATAAAAACTAATAGTATGGAACTCATTGTTCCTATAGACTGTACGAGACAAAAATAAAGCTAGAAAATATTTTGCTTTTATAGAGATGATGGTTCATCTGAGTACCTACTTGAGCTCTATAAAGTAATCCATGTACATACTTTTAGCACAATAATAATAATACTAATAAATATTTTTTATTTAAAAGTAAGTACAAGTAAGTAGGTAGTACATTAATGTGCTGTGAGTCCCACACTAGGATTCCCTATGTTGTGGGATTCAGTCGCTTACGTCTAATTTTACAGTAGAGAAAAATAAACGAAGGTATACAATAATAATAAAAGAAAGTTACTTATATTCATTTCACAAGGTGTCTATTTCCAGGTGTCATGTGTATGTGTTTGTGTGTGTGCGTGTGTGTGAGTGTTTAAGTGTTTGTAAGCATGTGCTTGAGTGTGTGTATATCTGCCTGAATACACCACACCTGTATCTATCTCACGCACGGTATAACCTCGCCCAAGACCTTGATAGGTAGTAAGTGCTCAAAGTTTAGTATAAGTCTTGCTAGATTGAATTACGCCAGTGGCTTTTATCTGGCTAATTAGCAGATAGTGTGATCATCGCATCAAAACGCTGGTGATGCGTGAAGTACGCGCGATAGGGCGAACTGCACGCCTCGTTGTTTCGTTGTCAAGGAGACGTTAAACTACAAAATGTGGGATCGGAAATTAACGATTTTGACTGCACGTTAAACGGACTGCATTTATATTTAAGAATCTTACAGTTTTACTTTTAGGTGTCCGCTTGTGACCACGGCTGCAGCAACGTAGCTGAAAAGTCAAGCAGTAATTACCACAATGTAGGTAATTCCTATTTAAAAATTAACGTAGGGTTGATTCTCGTTTTAATATTTTATTGTTACCTATAATGCGCATATAACGCGAAAATCGAAAAACCTAAGTAGGTACACCTCACGGGTCGCGGAAATTCCTTGGTTGGATGCGAGCGGCTTAGGTGCGATCTGTGGGGAGAACATTAGGGGAGGCCTATATCCAGCAGTGGACGTCTATTGGCTGAAATTATGATGATGAATTAATAAAATTATGATTTCCTAAAGGTTCCCGGAGTCTCCCAGGAAATATTTTTATTTATCAAGAAATCTCGCGGTACAAAAATATTTCAAAAATCTGAAAACCCTCAGTAACCTTCCTTTCGCCTCCATTTTTATTTGAGACATGACAGATGGTATCTTGTGCGCGCCCTAGAAGCCCACTTCCCGTTTCGAGATGGCAGAGTATGAAAAATCGAATCACGTTCATCACTGTACCGCTAGTGTTTTATCCTGTAATGTCGTTTGGGGACGAAACAAAAGATTGCCTTTGTGTTGGGTGATAGCCGAAATTGGAGCTTTCGCCTCTCATAGATAAGTTTCATTGAGTTGATCCCACGGGTTACGGGTAAGGCAATAAACGTAGCACAATGTTATAAAACCTAGGCACCAGTTGTTAACTTTTGTTGACTGACTCAGTAGCGAGCTGAACTTTAAAGTGACAGCTGTACTTGTAAAAATGTTGTAACTAAGTCATTTCTGTTGACAAATTTTCAGTGTCAGCCTGAAGTCTGGAAGTTACTGGTTTAAGGATATCCCGTATCCCGGGCCTTAGATTATAGTACCTATACCACAGGGATCAAAGCGATTGCTTTGAACCCAATTTTTGGACCAAATGATATACCTAAAATAATATGGAGTAGTATTATAATGTATGTAAGAATAACGTATAGTAGAATCTTTTAAATATCTATTATTAAAACAACCTGCAATAACACTGAGAATTTAGGGCTGTCACTGAGAATTTCTGAACTGAAAACTCAGGTACAAATTTTTGTCCCGGAACCGGAGTTCAACCAGGCCCCATGAGCAAGCCCGTCACTTTAAAGTGTGTTCCACTACCCACTGCTGCAGCAATCGCCAACAAAAAGTAGTCGTCGTCAAAAAAATTACTTACCAGCCACTAAATGGTTTATAAGAACCTTTGAAACCAAGCGCAAATATGCCCAGAAAGTGGAGCTTAAGTATTTTTCTCTGCGCACATTGTGTACCATCCTATTATCCTTTCAAACAACATTATCCCTGCATAACACATGCTCTCAGCACCAAGAGTATGTATCCAGTTACCTCGCGTCAAACCCACCTTGGTCCTGTCTCGGTCCAACCAAAGGCGTTACCAAACAATACATGTCTTATGGGGCCATAACAAAAGACGTATCTCACACATCACATCACATTGTTGTCCTAGACAGGAAAGGTCAGGCTGGAATTGGCTAGATTTTTCCTTAGAGAGATATGAAAAATGAAATAGGGTTGTCAAAGTCAACCGGCCAGGATCAAATTATTATTTTATCATACCTGTTACCCGCTACTTCGTCCGTGTGGAATAGTAACTTATGTCCTTTTTCAGGATTTAGACCATCTGTATACTAAATTTCATAGTTTTGACGTGAAAGAGTAACGGACAGACAGAGTTACATTCGCATTTATAATATTAGTAAGGAAGTAACCTGAGGCCTAATCTGAGGGATGGGGGTTAAAAGGTTGTCAGCGCACTTGTTACTCCAATAGTGTTTCGGCTGTCTATAGGTGTCTGCAATCGCTTATCATAAGGTGATCAGTCTGCTCGTCTGCCACCTATCACATAAAAAACCAGGATAATAATAATCACAACAAATGAAAAAGCTTTACTTAATACTAACATTCACAGAATACCAAGTTGCCTAACTCGTTTACTTCGTAATGAAATGGATTTAAGTTATTGATAAAGAAACATTCTACGTAGACCTTACGAAGCAATTTGCCCAACATGTAATAGAAATAAATTGTTTCCCTAAAAGAGAAAATGCTTTCATCGAACATATTTTTATTCTTTTATTCTTGGTCTTTTATTTCTAAGTCCCGGACTCTCCATAATTTCTAGTAGAAAAGCGTACTGTTTGTTATTTGGGCGTTAAAATATTTTTGATTTAAGTACTTAGATAGAACCGGACAAATAAGTTTATTTTTGCCACAATTCATTGTTGAAGGAAGGATTTGTTATTTTCTAACCTGAATTTAGATCAATTTTGTAGAATATCTTTGAACAAGTAGAACATAATACATTTACATATCTCCGGTAGGGAATATAACAATGAAAACATACTTTTAGATTCCTGCTTTTTACATTAAAAATTCAAGAGTCACCCATATCTCAACAATGTTATATACAACATTTTCCGGAACAAAAACTGTGCATTCACAAAATTGGGACACATGAAACTTCGTGCAGTGTTGTTTTAAATCTGTATTCATTTGTCACGGGGATCGACCGCTCCGATTGCAGCTGGAAAACAACAATGCTTAAATAAATTGGATCCAACATTGATAAGGAATAGCAAACAACAAAAGTTTAATAAAAACGACTACTGAAAAATTGGTTACAAAAATAACAACAGACGGGGACTTTGTCGAACAAGTTAAGTCTCAATTAGGGCGGAAATTTTCGAGCACTCGACATTGAAGTCGAAATTACAGATTTCATGCATTCATCCATACAAATCTCTAATTCGGCTTCAATAACGAGTGCACGAGAATTTCCCCCAGTATAAAGTACCTATGTATCTCAAAAAACATTAACATGTAAAATGTTGCTAAGCCGAGTTTAAGTCAAAATCTCAAAAAGTTATCAGATCTCATGTCGAGCCAACATTTTAACTCGACCGAAAAGCAGAAACTGAACACCTTAATCTAAATATGTTGCTTTTGACGCTAGACCCATTCCTTTACAAGTCATTAAAATTCAATCTAAAATGCACACATATGGATAGGAATAGATTGTGCCTAGTTTAGTAAAAGCTTACTAAACTAGGCACAATCTATTCCTATCGTCTATACAGCATGTATCTGTAAACATTTACATCCCTTAAACCACGTGTTCTATCAACCATTCTGAACAACATTTGTTCAACAACTTTTCTAAATTCTTCGAAAAAATTTTCGACTCCCTATACAAAATGACCAAGTCACGTGACCGACTTTGTATGAAATTTGTTTATGCCAATTTTCAAAAGTCATAGAACAAAATTAATGTTGTTCAGAATGGCTGGTAGAACACATGGTTAAAGGGGTGTAAATGTTCACAGATAGACACAGACAGAAACACATGAGCGACGTAATCACAATCTGTTGTTATTACAAATTATCTGCTGAAAAAAAATGGATTCAACAGAAAAAATATGTCTTGAAACGAAGTGAGGGCAGGCCACTTGTTTAACATAACGGCATTAATGAACATAATCAAAATTTGCGTTCATTCGCCTCCCACGTACCTAATTGTAGGCTTATGCTAGGTACTTAACTGGGTACATTAATAGGCTGATGACTTTCATATCCGCAAGTCCATGAAGTTGGTAATTCCGCGGCAGATTCTAAAAGGGAAACAACTTTCCTGATCATGCATAATGTAAATACTTCGCAACTAGTTACTGGGATGCTTGTTCACATCGAACCTACTTTGATTTCTTGGGTCAACTTTGCGGGGAATCTAAGATGCTTCTGGAATAAGTTTATGTAGGTACTAAGGAATGTGAAGACGTGGTTAAATTTTGTATGTACTTATGTTTTTTTATGAAAAAGGGAGCAGACGAACAGACGGATTACCTGAGGGTAAGCGATGACCGCTGCCCATAGGACACCCGCAACACCAGAGGACTCACAAGTGCGCTGCCGACAGTTTAAAAAGGAATACGCTCGTTTTTTGAAGGTTTGCATTGCAGTATGTATTTGTTTTGTATAGAGAAAGATTCTCTTTTTGGAGCCAAGACTACGCTGCATTCCCACGATTCCTATTGATGAGCCAATGAGGATGCACCGCTGGAAGTGGCAATGTCACATAGCAAGGCTTCATAATTCTGCCGTCCTTAGCATAGTTGCAGTAAGTACGCTCTCGACGGTTTCGAGAAAAACGCGGTTAAAGTTTTGGTGCGAAAATCTTCCATAACTCCTTAGTTTATTATCAGATCACAGTGATTGTAACTTTAAATGAAAGAGGGCGTTAGCACCTATGTATTACTGTATAAAGAAGTAATGTCCGTTAATTTAAACATAAAATAAATTCACTATTGTTGTTATACTAAGTATCACTTAAAAATCTTGACTAGAGATCACTTAGCATTAACACAGTAAGTGTGTTTTTACTGTTTTTATGCTTAGTAACCTTATAAATTTTAACTATTTATTAGGGTATTTTATTGAATAGTAGTAAAAATTTAATTTCTCTTTCACGAATTATATTAAAGCGGTTGGATGCCATTTTTAGATGTTTAAATAATTCGTAAATGAAAAATTCCAAAATGGTCAAACTGAGCCTGTCCTGCTGCGAGGTGCTGTGAGACAAGGAGATGTTATATCTCCGAAACCCATCTCCGCTGCGCTGCAGGACATGTTCGAAACGCTAAACTGAAAAGAGCACGGAATCAATATTAATGGCGAGTACATATCACTCCTACGATTCGCAGACGACATCGTCATCTTGGCGGAAACCGTACATGACCTACATGAGATGGTGAGCAGCCTGGCTGAATCTTCCAAACACATCAGTCTTCGGATGAACTTGGATAAAACCAAGGTCATGTTCAACGAGCTCGTTGATCTGAGACCGGTCGCTGTTAATGGAGTACCTCTCGAAGTTGTTCAGGAATATGTCTATCTAGAACAAACGCTCCAATTAGGCAGAAACAACTTCGAGAGAGAACCCAACAGAAGAATTTAGTTAGTCTGGGCAGCATTTGGTAGGCTTCGCCAAGTCTTCCCGTCACCCATCCCTCAAAGTCTTAAGTCGAAAGTCTTCGACCAGTGCGTCCTCCCGGTCATGACTTACGGTGCCGAGACGTGGACACCCACGGCTGGACTAATCCACCGGTTCAAAGTCGCTGAAAGAGCTATGGAAAGGGCTATGCTCGGAGTATCTCTAAAGGACCGCATCAGAAATGATGTAATCCCACAGAGAACCAGAGTCACCGACATAGCCCACCGAATTAGCAAACTGAAGTGGCAGTGGGCTGGTCACAATAGCCGCAGAACTGACAACCGTTAGAGCCATAAAGTCCTTGAGTGGTGACCGCGACTCGGTAAACGTAGTGTGGGACGCCCTGCGACAAGATGGGATGATAACATTCGAAGGCTGGATGAGAATGGCCGAAGATCGGAACATAATACAATGTACTCTGTGATCGGAACTGAATCGGAACACATGCAAAATGTCAAAATGCATAGAAACTTGTCATTTTCATCTGTCAGTTTACTTTACATGATTATGAATCAGAGTATAGATATCATTTCTTTTGACGGTGAACTCGAACTTAAGTTTAGATTTCAATACTGATACTGCCATAAACGCAGTATCACATGATACTGCTTTTATGGTAAGTATAATTTGGATCCTACATTTCAATCATTACTTAGCATACATGCAGTATCACGTCATCTTACTGTCTTTATGTTATGTAACTTGAAGGTAATGATTATGAGATCTACTAAGCATAAATACAGTAACGCATCATACTGTTTATAAGACTAGACCACTAATATAGTAAATATGTTAGCCTACTAAGAAAGAAAACAGTATATATATCTTACTGTAGTTTTGCTAAGTGACTCTGAATAAAAAGTTTGCAGTAAGTGTACCCACTGTAATTATGCTAAGTAAAGTAACAAAAATGCCTGACTTACTGCAAATTTCTAAATGCTAAATTTGGATTGAAAAACGATACAAACAAATGGATTAGACGAAAATGTAGATCTCGTTATCGTGATCACGGCTGTATATGTAACTCAGTTTTGTCAAAATGCCGACTTACTGCAACTATGCTAAGGACGGCAGAATTGCAGCCTGAATTTTTGGTAGGAATCCTTAGGTTCGTGGTAAGTAATAAGTAGGTACTTACAAAGGTCTCCTCCCTTACATTATATAGGTACATATATCCCTTTAAGTACCGGGCCGTGATCTCGGGGTCCCGGATTCAAGTCCCGGATCGAGAAAAAGTACATATGTTCCGAAATTTTCGAAAATAGCTCGGGTTTGTGACCACCAATGCACATTAGGCAAGAGTGATAATTAAGCCTAATCCCATCCCATCATAGTTAGCGATGACTTGATTTCTATGATGGAGGACTTTGTCCTACAGTAGGACAGTATACAGGCTGATACTTTATTTTATAAACAAAGTGGCCCGCCCTCACTTCGCTTCGGGACCGTAATTTAGAAATGAACCAATAGATGGCGCTGTGCTAAATTACATCGCGCAAGCGTTTCGTGTTTTCGGTTTACCTATAAGCCTTGTCGTTGTCTATAGAAGTTATCTCTTTATAAATAGTATAGAAGATTTGGGAGAGTGGATGGGCATGTCCCCTATTGGGGAAGGTTGTTAATAAGTTTATCCTCGACAATAGTTTCTTCGACCGCCGCAATCAGACGTCATTTCCATCCCGAACCAGGTCAATTCCATTAGCAATAACAGTACAGTTCTGATTCTGATTTAACTTGATTAGGAAAAAAGGAAACTGCCAATCTCCCTCTTTCGATTCGAGGAATTCCCTTAAGACAAATTGATTCAATTTTCGTGGGCCGTTCTTTCAATAGTGCATCTTTCGTGTTTATTGTGGACTTTATGCGGTTGTGATAAGGACCACGAGGATCTGACCTGTCAGTTTTCGTCGTGATTGAAGTTGTGTTGTTTAATTTTCGTACTTTTTGCTTCGATGGAGATGTTTTGTTAGCGCTGGAGGGTTGTTCGCGCTGAGATTGATTTTTGGCGCTTCGATTAGACTATAATTTTTTATCTGTGGATCTACTTGCCAGATGTTTAATTAGAGAAGAGATGTAAATGATAAGATACTCGTATTTGAAAGACAGAGTATGAAGGAAACATCAATAGTATGTAGGACAGAATTTATCTTGAGGACACTAATAAGGACCAAGGTGTTTTGTCCTCCAAAGGACCAAATTTAGAAATGAATTACCGTGAAGATAAGTACAAGATAATTCACACTCATGTAGTGTTCATGTAAAGAAAATCACTCCAATCACAAACGAGTTTCCAATAATAGGTACTTAGTGGCAAATTAAATACGAGAATGAGGGTCCGGCGACAATGAGGATTATCCCAACGAATTGATTAACACACGTTCAACGATCCTAAATGAATTGTCTTGTTTTATGTGATAGGTGGCAGACGAGCAGACGGACCACCTGATGGTAAGCGATTGCCGCCGCCTACATACACACCAACAACACCAGTAGAGTCACAAGTGCGCTGGCAACCTTTACCCCTTTTACCTCATTTGGGCCTCCGGTACCCTCACTCACTCGACGAAATACGGCGCAGGCGGTGCTTCACGCCGTTCTTCTATGAGGCCATGATATCACGGCCTTCGAGCCGACCTATTCATGCCAAAGCGTGGCTCTCCCATGGTCTTTCTGTCAGAAAACTAATTACTTTTATTACTTGTCTTTTCTGTACAAAAGCTTAAACTTAAACACTGTTTCGCTATGGAGTTAACTTAGTTTAGTCTGCGAACAACCACATTGCCTAGCTAAAGCCGTATAACTGATTTACCTACCCTAGTGCCTACCCTGGGGAAATTTCAGGGCATTCCACAGATTCAGAAAAACTTTTGTTCAAAATTAAAACTCCTTATTTGTTTGACTAATTCCCGAGTTGAACCCTCGAGGTTCCAGTGTGTTTGGCTTTTAGCCAATTAAACTTAGAAAGGAGACCATTTAGGTTTTATGTACCTACTACTTTTGAGTTGTTTTTAGGGTTACGAACCTCAAAAGAAAAAATGTACCCTTAAGAGTTCACTTCGTTGGGCAAAAAAGTGATAGGTCTCATGAGAAAGAGACTGTCACCTGTCTGTGTATCAAAATCCATTTTTTAAGTAAAATTATAACTTATAGCCATTATTATTATGAGTTATTAGATGTATGTTAATTTAAAAAGAAATAATTATATATGTAATCTAACAATGGAGCACTAATTATAGGTATGGCTGGCTCCCATTGCTCGCTCTAAGCATTCGTAAATATGATCAGCCACACTTAAATGTTTACCAATCTGTAAATTTTCTTCAATCGATTTTCACCTTAATGTTAAACAATCTTGAAATTAGATTTTAGTAATCTAATGTATGGCTGTGTATACCATTTTAGTCTAGACACTTTTAAAGAACCTCCAATTTGAAAGTCTTTTTTCTTAATTTTGCAAACGTGAAAAGTCCGATGAACATTCATTACTCGTATAATTTGATAAAATCTCGATTCACTCTTTTAGAGATATTCTATTTATATCGATCTAAAAACAATCTTACACACTTGGACACAAGGACTAGTTAAACCCGGCACAGACTATCTAGACACGCTTTGATGTCGGGGCCAAGAACCACTTTACCCACTGAGCCAGCACTGCTTAGAATAAGCCTCTCTGCGTCTTTGAAAAGGTGTTGCTTACTAAGCTATGAGCAGCATTATCAAACACAAACACGTCACCCTTGTATTAACATATAACTAGCAAAATATCAATACGAATATAGATGGAGAACGATAGCAGCTTATTGAATACACGCTGATGATGAAGGATGACGATTGATTAACGATGATACAAACATGGTAATGTTTGTATTATCTATTCTACCTATCTAAGATCTTTCGGGTCCCAAGTCAACCTCTCCTGCCCGTGGCGCGTCCTGCTAAATAACAAAAGAGGCCCTGACGAACCACCCACCAACCCGCACTGGACCAGCGTGGTGGGGTATGGTCCAATCCCCCTAAAAAAATCTATTCGTTGCATCTGAATTTTAAGTAAGTTTTTTTTATGTGATAAGTAGTAGACGAACAGGCGGATCGCCTGATGGCACCTAAGCAATTACCTCCGCCCACGGACACCTGCAACACCAGTGGAGTCACAAGTGCGCTGCCAACCTTTTATCGCCTTCCCCCGGGTGGGCCTCCGGTACCCTCATTCACTCGGCGAAACACAGCAAAGGGGCTGCTTTACGCTGGTTTTCTGAGAGGCAGTGATATCACTTCGGTCGAGCCAGCCCATTCATGCCGAAGCGTGGCTCTCCCACTGTAAACAATTTCTTTGAAAAGATTGTGCAAGGCTCTCAGTCCTTTGTCGATCTCTCAATGCATACTAGACTGACTGTAGCAGAAATGCATTTCTCCAGCTCAGGCGCAACATTAATACGAGTCAGCATTAGCGCTATCTGAACCGTTCACAGCGAACGAACGCAAAAAAGGTGTGTCTTACGAAGATAAATGGCTGCCGTGGAAATGACGCGGTACCTGCAAGTGGAGGGACGCTGAAGAGCACTCTACTTATTTTTGTGTCAACGGTTTCAGGTGTGAATAAATGGACATGGATCTTATAGGGCTTTCTCGACGAAAGTAGCGCCGCCAACCAGGGCCGTCTTTAAACTATTTGAGGCCCTGGGCACATTAGGATCATGGGGCCCCTATGACCTTGAGAAAACACTATTTAGTTACAATAGATAAAGAAAGACAAACAAGGTTCTAAATTTATTTTTATTTAGTTACTAGCTATAAAAAATAGGAAATATAAAAAATAATCTACAAAAGTAACTCGCTTAACTTAAAATCCTTAGATTAATTCTATGTTGATTGCAAAGGTACCCCTTCTAGATTTAAGATGAGCAAAATCGTAATCACTTCTTCAAAATCTATGGTATTGAGAATATCACATTCTATGGACATCAGCGACAACTATTTAATCTCTCTTGAAGCATTGTACTTCTTAATTCATTTTTATTCGTTTCAATTTGGAGAAGGAGCGTTCTCCGCTGCAGTTAGTTACCATCATGCTTAAAAATATTCTCAATTCCTGCCAGGAGTGCTGTCCTCCGCAATAGTTGCAGAGCTGTTGGCTCTCCTTGCACAGGGCCTTCGTGTGACCGTAGCCTAGGCATTTGGCGCACTGCACTAGAGGGGACTGGTCCTCTACCAGTCTCTTTTGGAGACCGATGTGTACCGAGCCCTCTTCGAGCATGCGCTTATGGAGTTCTGGCGAAACCTCCAGCACCGGGTGGCATTGCAGCTCGTTCCTTGCTCGCTTCCTGTAACGGACCTTCATCGTAGATTGTACCGGCGCCAGATCCGAGAATAATTTCTTATTCTGCGCCTTTATGTTCTCCACGATTTCGGTGTCCGTGTGGTAGGAGAGTACGTTGACGACCCTGACTAGTGGATTCATGGTCGTCGCTTTTTTGACCTTGAGAGTTGCATTGGTCTTGATGTTTTCGTGCAACCTCTTTGCGTCCTCCTCCTTCTCGCAGCTGAGGACCACCTTCCTGTTTTTGGCCTTTCGGACCCTATCGACAGTTACTCCTGTCGTGAAGTCCAGCGTACTCCTGATGTCTTCGATTACCCCGTCACCAGTTTTGGTAGGGTCTGTCGATTCAACGATAAGAGTATGCTGGGCCTTCGGGGTCTTTTTAGCCACCGACGCGTAGGATATCCTGTGCTTCGGTGGGGCTGCCTCACTTGTGGTGGTCTCCTGCTTGCTTTTCAGGGAGGAGTTGATCCACGTCAGGGTCTTGTTCAGTTCCTTTGACTGACTCGCCACTTCCGACACGTCCGCTCTGAGAGGATTGATTAAGCTCTCGATCTGGGTTTGGGTGTCGGTTATGGCGAGTTCGTCGCCAAGCCGAAGGACGTTCCTGGGGTTGGTCCTCCGCTCGTGTAGGCCACGTCTTTCACCTCAAGGACCTCCTCGAGGATTCTGTCCGCTTTCTTCATTAGCGGCTGAGTTGCTGACTGTAGCTCCTCGCTTAGGGCGGTCCTGGACACTGGACTCCGGCCTTTTATGAGGGATTTCA
>JABMDO010001234.1:0-23890 GCA_014851415.1 Cnaphalocrocis medinalis
AATTCATACATAATATTTATTTATACCCGCCCCAATCTCGCGCACCGCTGTGCGCCTCTTTAGTGTCTGTATGCGTCAGACATTACCCTCTTCGTTTACGGCGGTGCCTGGTTGGGCCTTTGACGTCTGGAAACTTCGAAAATGAATGGATGAATGATCCTAGCGACTTGACCTAAGTTTTTACCGTGCTCCTTAAATTTTCCTATGATAGAGCTAGTTTATCTAATGTTAATTACTTTGAAAAGTATATTAGATAACGTCTAATCTATATAAGATAATAGGTATCTAAAAGAAAAAATCACTGTCAACGTACAGCCTAAAAATTTACTAGTTATAAATAGTTTTGTCTACTCACCTAAAAAATTTAAATTTGACATTGACATGAGGGTTTCATAAATACATTCAATAGTGTACTAAAAAAGTTTTTGAAAATTAAAAAGACTTTTATTGAAGTTCGTTTGTTATTGTCAATCAGTAGAATTATCTATATGTTTGGGCAGAAAGAAAACGTCAACTACATACTTCATTTTTGTTGTAAAATGTTCCTCTATGGGGTTTAAACGGGGGATTTCAAATTCAATAATTCTTTATTCAGTTTAAGTCCGTGTGCACAACATTTATGAATGTCAATCTACCGCTTACAGACTTAGTGAGTGGATTTTTTAAAAGTTTCTTCTTATCTTCTTCATCATCATCAGCATTAGCCCACCTATTGGACATTATGCATCTCCAAAACACTTCCACTCGGCTCGGTCGTGAGTTTTCCTGGCCCATAAACGATGATGATCTATGGATTGGCTAGACAAGAAAAGCATAGGCAGACGACCAGTGATGGATAGAACATCACTGGTCGTCTGCCTAAGCTTTTCTTGCCAAAATTTGGTTAATGCTTAAGTCTCCAAAATATGTTGGCATTTCTGCTAAATAATAAATCATTTTTTGGAAAATTCAAAAGAAGTTTATACCTATTACCTATCTATCTATGCTTGTCGTTTCGGGATTGAGTGGGGAAAAGACAAAGGTTCAAAATTCGTATGAAGACAAATAAGTGCTCTGACAGGGTCAAGTCGTAAGCAACGCCGCAGCCGCAGCCTAGTATTAAATAAAACTTACCTGATTCAGTTCATAGATAATGGCAATTAAGCTATTAATTGTGATAATTGAGTTATAATTAAAGTCATGAAATTGATAGTGCCACGACCTGCCTTGTATGTAGATGTGATAACCAAAGAAGAAAGAAAGAAATAAATTTTAATTAATCATATAAGTTAATGAGCGCGTGCTCTGCGTCGGTTATTTCGGTATAATGAAAAGTGTAGGGGGTCAGGAATTCCTGGTACTTCAGCGGCTGCCCACCAACCTGCGGCGGCCAGGAGTTGTCCAGTGATGGGGCTCTGGAACAGGAAAACAATGACGTCGCTCACTATGACAAAATTATAAAATGACTCATGGGACTAGTAGAAAAATTACCCTGTTTTAACAAAGTTGACAGCTACATCTGACATCCAGTCCTTCATATCATCGTCTGCAGTGGTCGGTGGCACAGGGTTGGAATTAACCTTAAATATGTGGTTGAGATCCTCAGTGTGGGCGGCGCCCGAGTACGTGAGGTTGAAGACCTGCTTCACCACGCTGTGCTCGGCCTCGTACGAGAACTTGTACAGGTACACCGGGGCGCCGCCGCGCGCCGCGCGCTCGCGGACGAACCTCAGGGTTGACTCAACAAAATACGCATCGGAGCAAAGTGGGATCAGTTGATCCAAAGTAGGCTCTCCGGTAAAATACTTCTGAAATAAGTTTGCCGCTATCGCTTCAGTCACGTTCTCAGGCAAGGTAAATAGCAATTGAGGGGGCAGAACGTTGACTGGATTCGCCTTGACTGCTTCCAAAAAATTCAAAGCAGTCAATCTGGGCCGAAAGAATTCGCACTCGTTGCTGTTGAAACCGATAACCACTGTGATGTTGTCGCCGGCGCCGTTCGCCAGAAGAGTCTCCGGATCGTCGGGTACTACGGCGGTCACTCCCGGTAGAGGGGACTCTTGAACGATTTGAAAGCTGGTTATCCCCTGGAGCAGCAGCGCGCTGCTCGCGTTGAAGAGCGTTTCGATGGGCAACTGGACAAGCCGGTCGTGCACAGTGTCGTAGTCGGTGCCGTTCATGCCCAAGGTCTCCAGGAAACTAGTTGCTATTCGTTGAGCGTAAGCCGGAGCTGTGACGTAGTTACGGGGAATGGCCAGTCCGCTCATCAGCCATAGTCTGAAAATAATATTTGTTTAGGTTAGATCTTTGTCGTACCTTCGTTGTTATAGGTTTCTATAATTAGGCAACATTTTTATCGTGTAAAACGAACAAACCCTTGACCTTAGGAACCCGAGTGTAGTAAGAGATGCCGGATAATTTAAATCCTGATAAAAATAACGAAGCAGTTCAGTTATACCTTTTAAACAAGCCCTGGGAAAGTGGCGACAAGGATAGCAGATGAGCGTTGATAGCGCCCGCGCTCTGTCCGGCCAGCGTGACCTCGTCGGGGTCCCCCCGAAGCGGCGCGCGTTGCGCTGCACCCAGCGCAGCAGCGTGATGGCGTCGCGGAGGCCGTTTTGCCGGGGATCTTGGCGGTGCCCAGCGACAGGAACCCTAATAGGTCCAGCCTGTGAAAGCATTCACATATTGTAATCGCTTCACCCCATCAGTCAGTACTCAAAGTCACTTTGTTAACATCCTTCCAACAGCGGGGGAGTTCGCCATAACCTGTCCACCTTCCCGGTGGATGGGTATGTCTATGGTATATTTATTTATTTCGAGGTATTATTTGCAATCAACAGTATTCTGCATATTTTTTGGGGGTTTTATTACTTTGAGGGGGTAATTTAGGAGATGAAATTCACAATGAATGGCATAGAGTTCAGAACGTTGCAGTCTAGTGCAATATAATGTCGTGGCTTGAAAAAAGTTGCCAACCTGTAGTTGAAGGTGATGACGACGACGTCCTTGCCGACCAGGTACTCGGGCCCGTTGATGTCGGCGTCGCCGGAGCCGCTGGTCCAGCCGCCGCCGTGGTAGAACACTATCACCTTTTAATGTCAACATTTTGAAATACATAAAACTATCCCGTTGTCCATCTGCTTTTAGTACATAATGTATTTAACAACGGGACTTATCCGATTAATCCAGTCTGAAGTATTAATTCTACAAAAATAACTTTAAATAACTTAAAGATATTTGGAGGTACTCCTCCTCCTAGGCCATAAGGTCGGCTAAGATAAATCTCACTAGTTATAAAGGTCGTACCGGCAGCCCCTCCACATGTAGGCTCATGCCCAGGGAACAGGCAGCGCGTCCACAGGCACGTGCACGTTGGCTGTGATGGCAGGCCTCGCTGACGCCGCGGGGCGCGCTGAGGGGCCCGAAGAACACGTTGCTGGTGGCAGACCGGGCCCTCCTCGCGCGCGTCGAGGACGCCGCGCCAAGGCTCGGCTGGTTGGAGCTCCTGTTGCGGAAATTGATTTTTGCTCAAACTCCCATGAATAGCATTCGCCTTAACGATCTCCATTGTTGCATAGAGATTTCAAGATTTTAGTTAGAAAGAGTAGAGACAACTTCGAAAAATTATGCACAAGTCACTGAAAAGATTCCAGGGAGAAATATGCAAAAAAATTTAGGTTGGAGGATTCCATTGCATGTAAAATGATGTGACTTTGTGTAAGAGCAAAATGGAATCCAAATTCCGAAGAAAACGATGTTCAAACAAGGAAATCAATTGATTTACTTTAAATCTGAGTTCCCCGAGCGGCTGCTTGGCGTAGGGGATGCCGCGGAAGCTGGCGTAGCGCGCGCCGTTCTCCGCCACACGCTTCTGACCGCACACCCATCCTGAGTCCGTGCGGGCCAGCACGCCGCACTCGCTGTGCGCTGACCCCCGCTGGAACAGAATGCACTTGCTCCGTCAACATACTTTTCTTGCAATGTTTTATTTGTGTACCAGCAACCCACGACCTTGGCGGTATGAAGAAAGGTCAATACGCCCCAGTCAGTCCTTCATCGCCCTCCTGCCCAATGTTCCTATGATAAATGACATGATGAATGAATGAATATGAATAAATGATATTCGGCTTAGCCAGACATAAATAGTATGACAATCAAAACACAAATTAGTTTTAATTCAATTCTTCCTTACTTACTTATTTACAAACACATAATATAGAAGCATAACAAAAAATCTTACCATAGCCCATAAACCAAAATCCACCAAAACTACCACATTGTCGGTCATTGTCAGTTATATTACAATATCTAAGTGATATCGCCTACGTAATGCCTAATTTAATTTATACTGGCAATTTAGAGCGTAAAAAGTCGCGCCAAGTACGAATGCATACAACTATTTTTTTCAGATTTATATCTAATTTAAAATAAAAATTACATAAAAATATTCCGTTCAATGTGATACCAGCTCCTCGGATGCTAAATTAGCATTGCTATTACCATATTATTTATTGTTAAAAGAATCTAATAGGCGAAGTACAGCCGAGCAGCCTTAAAACTTGTACTCGCCTCGTCTATCGTGGCGGAAATAAATATGGGTCTCAGAAAACTTCATCTCATCATCTCAGCGTAATAGCACTATTTTTGTACATATTTATGTACATCAAGTTGTACTGTCAATTTTCTTCAACAAATATTGAATCAAATGTTTTTGACATTAAGGTCGAAGAAATTTGACACATTTGCTGATTTTGGCTTGTAGTGCGTATAGTTTATCAGATCAAAATAATCATAGATTATTTTATCTGATGTAGTTATTCCACATGCCTGGGGCGTGATAGCTAACACATGACAACAGAATTAAATCGTTCAAAAAATATATTTAGATTATACATTTTTTATATATAGATTTTACCTTTTACGTATGTAAGTATGCAAGAGTAACTAACAACACAATTGCATTTTTTTGCAAAATATGCATTTGTTTGATGTTATTGTGCTTGATTAGCGAATTCATATTCTGGAAATTTCGACTTCAATATTCTACTCGCAATTGACAACATTAATTTGGTATTTTTCTTCATTTTGATAATTAAAATGTAAATTAGAGTTAAGCCGCTCAGAAAACCAATTGTTTGCTTGTTTTTATTTTGCCACATTTATGTATCAACTGCAAAGCTGACGTAGATAATGCGATTAATAATATTTGATGTTAGGCTTTATGGTTCCCCTTGATAGTAGAACCGGTCGTAGATGTCGTCCCAGAGGCCGGAGAGAGGCGGGCCGTCGGCCATGGCCGGCTCCGCCGAGATGTCCAGCAGGCGCGGCGCGTCCGCGTCCACCGCCTCCCAGTGCGGCGAGGGGTCCCCCGGCGGGGTGGGTCCCCTGCGATGTAAAATCGTAATATGGATTTAGTATACTATAAAAAAGGGTAGTGGTGGGTGCACGTGTGCGATGTGGTGAGTCCATATGAAACGGAATCATACAAAACCAACTTTAGTTGATGCATTGGATAGAGCCTAAGTGCAATGCTTAAGAAGATATACCAGAGCGGACTAGGTGTCCGCTAGGTGTCCGGAAGAAAACATACACTTAGTCGTTATTTTCAATTCGCCATTTCTACTGTTGTAAGTTAAAAATAAATGGATATCGTCTGTTAAGATTATTGACTCGTTGAGCGCTCATAAGTAAATGCTGTCATGATCGACAACTTTTTGAACGTTTAAACGTTAATCTGTTTTGAACACATGGAGTTATAGTCAGCTGCCTGTACTACAAAACTTACAGATACTTGACAAAATTCGTCCAAAGTCTTATCAAGTGCCGCTGCACCACCCCGTCCTCTCCCTCCAAGTCCCTGGTGGTCTCCGGGAAGAGGTACGCCAGCTCGTCGGAGTGCGCCGCGCCCGCCTTGGGCACCTCGAGGTCGGGCGCCACGCCGCGCCGCGCCGCGTGCGAGAACCGGTAGTAGAACACCGGCGCCGGCGCCGCCGCGTGCAGCCGCGCGCTGCGGTCCACGTGCGCCGCGAAGTACGCGTCTCTGGAACAGGGGCCTTGATTGCCGGGTGGAACACCTCGAGTTATGTGGCAATTCGTCCCATAATTTCAAGATCTTTTTGCTAGTCACTGTTCTAACCTAACTTAACCAATATTTTAGTCATGATAATATTTGGTAAATTTACAAAACATAAAATTCTAGTGGCGTTAGGCTAGGACAACCTGCAAAAATATTTTGAAATTCTGGGACGAATTGACCCCAAGCCAACACCTCAACGTGATCACTATGATTCAAATAGTGACTTCGTTGTGTGTAATTATATTTAGATTAGTAAATGGATGGAATCTGAACTTTATCTACAGATATCTAAGTAAACTATTTTATGCAGGAAAAATATTGCGTAGTGTTAACAAATGAGAATGCACATTAAATCAATTTCAATTTATCATTACAAAAACAGATATGTACTTAGCTTCAAGAGAGTTTGTATTCGTGCCTAGCTCGATAGAACGGAATCGATTCTACCGGCAACGAACGACAGCAAAAGGTTTTCATTTCCGAAGCGACCGGATATTACGCACCTGTGATAGGCGAGCAGCGCCGCCAACGACATGTTTCTGAAGTATGTTTCTCGGATTTGTTTCACCACGTTCCTCAGTTCTACTTCGTTGGAAAATGTCAGCTCCTCCGGCAGCAGCATCGATAGGTCCCTCGACAGCATCCCCCGCGAAATACTCTGCCTCAACAAGACAGAAATATGTACGCCTCATCGCTGTTGTATCCTATGATGAGCGGCACTTGCCTAGTGAATTTGTTCGAGAGCATGCGACGAGGAGATTCAGAGAGAGGCGCTCCTCGCGCCTGAAGGCCTTCTCGACGCACATCGCGAAAGGAAAGTACGGAAACTCATCGTGGTGGACTGGCTGCCAAGAGTGGGACGTCGGCGCGCATGAGCGTGTCGGCCTCGTCGCCGTCGCCGAGCAGCTGCGCGAGCGCCAACGCCCGCGCGCGCGCGTCGCGGGCGCAATGGTCTAGTATTTGTGAGTTTTCTTTACAAAAATATAACTGATTTTTGAGGATGCTTTTCATCTTGATAACTTTGGGCCCAGAAATCCCCTCCTCCTTTTGCTCCTAGACTATCTTTACATGAATATGTGTTTAAAAATCTGCAATAAAATATTCGAAAGTCTGAAAATGTTAAATCGTCCCGTTATTTGATTAAAAAAAGTACATGGTTACTAAAAAAAGTTTTTATCATATTTAAGAGCTAATTAATTGTCCTGGATTAGCCGTGCAACGATTCTGCTCTAAACAAAAATAAAGAAATCCACCTAACTACTTACTAGTTGACTGAGAGGATCCGGCCAAGGCTTCATGTAATCAGCTGATGATGATGTCTTCCTAGGACCTTCTGCTGAAATATCCATCTTTTCCACATCATACCTGTCTTTGCCTTTCACAGATGTAACCCTGTACGGTCCCAAATACTTAGGTTTTAACTTCATCCCCACTCCATACTGTGTCTTTTTTATAGCTACTACATCTCCATACTGATAGCAAATACTTCTTTTCCTCTTCTCATTAAAGTTCTTAAAGAATCTCCGGGAGAAGATCGGCAACCACCAAAACCAACTGACCCTGGCTACGTACAACGGACGCACGTTACGGCTTGACTCGCATCTGGCGCAACTTGAGGTGGAACTTGGGAAGATTAGGTGGCACATTCTAGGGTTCGGACTTCTGATAGAAGTCCGAAGAGAGGGAGAGGACACCGTAACCTTAGAGTCAGGCCATCTCCTGTACTTCCGCGAGGGAGACCAAACTTCTCAAGGTGGCGTCGGGTTTCTGGTCAATAAGTCCCTCTCCGACAACGTAGTCGAAATGTCTAGTGTGTCGAACAGGGTAGCGTACCTCATCATCAAGCTCACCGAGAGGTACAGCCTCAAGGTGGTGCAAGTGTACGCACCGACCTCGACGCACTCAGACGATGAAGTGGAGGAAATGTTCGATGACATATCGAGGGCTCTCCACTTCACTACCAGAGCTAACTACAATGTTGTCATGGGGGACTTTAACGCTAAAGTGGGAGTACAGAATTGCAGCGAATATATAACTGCTTCACATTCTGCATAATGTCTGTCTATGACTGTATTGATGACAGATGTGTTTCAGGTGTTCTGGAAGTTCCTCCCTATAAAATATTTCGGAGTTGATTTGTTTTGGAGTTGATATCAATACTTCGTAGTGTTTTAAATCCAAAATGATTTTATATTGGTCATGTCATGTTAGCAAACTCAGGATTTCATTCAAAGACATTGAACTCACAATCATGTGCATTGTATTTCCATTTCTATAACACTTATAATGGATGCGATGAAAATGTGTCTCAACAAAACCCATCATTGCAACTTGAGTTTTGCATGTAACTTACACGATGCAATAAATCAAGATTGCCAAAATTGTATCAAAGCAATTTTAACAAACCGATTATTCTGTATAATTATTGTAAGTATGATCTCGGATGTCGGGGAAAATGAATATAGTCGACCTTTTACGCACTTCTACACCACCCTATAAGCACAGGTATAAACCTGGGGATCAAAAGTAGATCTAAATGGTTCGAGTAACATCACTCGGCTCTGTTTCACCAGTTCGCTCTGCGTAAACTTCGCTCTGACTTCGCCGTTTGTCTAGTTGTAGTACTGAAACTCCATTTTCAATCAATTCCATTTATTATTAATGACTAGCAATGTTCTAGACCGGCATTTATTGAAACCGAGGGAAATCATGTCATCATGGATTTCAACGGGAACCTAAGAGTTATACGACTAATCTTTTGTTCGGCAGATGATCAATAATCATATAAGTTTATGAGCGCGTGTTCTGCGTCGGTTATTTCAGTATATTGAAAAGTGTAGGGGGTCAGGAATTCCTGGTACTTCAGCGGCTGCCCACCAGCCTGCGGCGGCCAGGAGTTGTCCAGTGACGGGGCTCTGGAACAGGAAAACAATGACGTCACTCACTATGAAAAAATTTTTAATCACTCATGAGACTAAGGGAAAAGGAACACTTACCCGGTTTTAACGAAGTTTACAACTAAATCTGACATCCAGTCCTTCATATCATTCGTCTGCAGTGGTCGGTGGCACAGGGTTGGAATTAACCTTAAATATGTGGTTGAGATCCTCAGTGTGGGCGGCGCCCGAGTACGTGAGGTTGAAGACCTGCTTCACCACGCTGTGCTCGGCCTCGTACGAGAACTTGTACAGGTACACCGGGGCGCCGCCGCGCGCCGCGCGCTCGCGGACGAACCTCAGGGTTGACTCCTTGAAATACATATCGGTGCAAAGCGGCATGAATTTTTCCAACGTCAGCTCTCCAGTTATATATTTCTGAAACAGGTTTTCTGCTGCCGCCGCCGTCACGTTCTCAGGCAAGGTAAATAGCAATTGTGTAGGCAACGCATTGACTGGATTCGCTTTGATTGCTTCCAACAAATTCAAAGCTGTCAGTCTGGGGCGGAAGAATTGGCACTCGTTGCTGTTGAAACCGATGACCACTGGAATGTCGTCGCCGGCGCCGTTCGCCAGAAGTCTTTCCGGATCGTCGGGCACTATGGCGGTCACTCCCGGCAGAGGGGACTCCTGAACGGCCTGGAAGCTGGTTATGCCCAGGGGCAGCAGCGCGCTGCTCGCGTTGAAGAGCGTTTCGATGGGCAACTGGACGAGCCGGTCGTGCACAGTGTCGTAGTCGGTGCCGTTCAAGCCCAGGGTCTCCAGGAAAATAGTTGCCATTCGTTGAGCGTACGCTGGAGCTGTGACGTGGTTACGGGGAATGGCCAGTCCGCTCATCAGCCATAGTCTGAAAATAATATTTGTGTTAGGTTAGATATTTGTGGTAACTTCGTTGTTACAGGATGCTAGGTGGTTAAAATCCTGCTTAACGGATAGGCGAACTTAAATATACCTTTTAAACAAGCCCTTAGAAAGCGGCGACAAGGATAGCAGGTGAGCGTTGGTGGCGCCCGCGCTCTCGCCGGCCAGCGTGACCTCGTCGGGGTTCCCCCCGAAGCGGCGCGCGTTGCGCTGCACCCAGCGCAGCAGCGTGATGGCGTCGCGGAGGCCGTTGTTGCCGGGGATCTTGGCGGTGCCCAGCGACAGGAACCCTAATAAGTCCAGCCTGTGAAAGCATTCATATAGTGATCAATACTTTTTTAACATGCGGATGATTGGGGTCGAGGTGCTCTTTGAAAATGGCACAAAAATTTGAAAATGATTCCAAGTATACCATTGAGTCGCACACCTATTTTTGCAACAAACACTAGTTCAAGGGGTGTTTTCGTCGTTGAACTTATGCCTCGGGTACTATTAAGTATTCTGTGGCCTCGGCACATGGAAGTGCGTAAAAGTGCGTGTATCTATTTGAAAGAAATTATCATTAAATTTAAAATAGCCACTTGGTAACTTTTATCTTTGCTACAATAAGCTAATGTAATTGACTATTAATCAGTATTTATCTAGTTTTTTTTTGTTTCACGTGTAAATTGCTTACGTGCCATTATGTTTAAAAAACAATTGAAAGTCATCAAGGCAAAAAATTAATGGAAGATGTGGCTTCTTCAAAAGAGCTATAAATTTAATGGACCTCATTTCATTGCCTTAAGTACAAAGAATGCACATAATTCTTGAATCTAACCGTACACTAGGCGTGGTTTAGAGAGTGCCAACCTGTAGTTGAAGGTGATGACGACGACGTCCTTGCCGACCAGGTACTCGGGCCCGTTGATGTCGGCGTCGCCGGAGCCGCTGATCCAGCCGCCGCCGTGGTAGAACACTATCACCTTCACATTTAGAAACACAACTCTGAGTAGTGATGGATAAGAACGTGCACTTTCTAAGCAGGATGTTATAGTTTCGAATGTGAGCATAAAACTCTGATGTAAGCTTACGACCGAAAGTTGATTGGTACCTAAGGAAAGCCTCCTGGACATTAAATTTGCCTATTGTACCGAATGGCAATGCCGATTTGGTATGGAGCAGTGGCATATTTTTTTATTAAATTGCTCTTTCACCAACCGAGTATTGGTTTTTATATGTTTATGGTAATATAATACATAAGTTTTTTCAATAACTAAGTAGGTATCTAATCTCAGTCCAAGCCATGACATACGTCGTGTGCTAATTTAAATACCGAAAGAAAAAATCGGTACACTATTACGAGTACAAACTAAAATAATAAGTACCTACCTATTTTCGCTGTGACAGCGAACAAAAAATAGCGCCAAAATCAGTCAATGGCATTTACATTAAATATTGTAAAAAACGTATTAACCGGCAGCCCTCCGGAAGTCGGCACTTGTCCAGGGCAAGGCAACGCGGCTGCAGGCACGTGGACGTTGGCCGTGACGCAGGCCTCGCTGAGCCCGCGGGGCGCCAGGAGCGGCCCCCACAGGACGTTGTGCTGGTGGCAGGCCGGGCCCTCCGCGCGCGCGTCGAGGACGCCTTCCCAAGGCTCGGCCGGTTGGAGCTCCTGTTGCGGAGATAAGCCAAAAGTATTAAAACTTTTTGCAGACGTTTTCGTACCTAAGTATGTTTCTAAATTTAAAAAGTTTTCATTATGCCTGTTGAAATACTACACGCAATGTTGACTGCTTCGCGATCGGCTTTTTTGCCTGAAAACTGCAACCAGGCGCACACGAAGTGCATTCTGCTTAGCGGATAATACTCGCCTGTGAGGCTGCGTCACGTCTGGACTGCATCACCAGTAGTCACTGGTGCACAACACTCTACATTTCAAAAATATTCATGAACTCGTACATGCTTAGGTACCTACTTACAAAAAAGTTCAACAATTTTGTGAAGTCTAGTGAAGAGTCAATAACGCACTTAAAAAATCATGGAAGAGTTTAGGTGATATTCGAATCTAAACCCTCCACATACCGGGTGGCTGTTCTATCAATTAAAATTTTCTACAACAAACATTAAATATTGACTTCAAAATATGGTATGGCCAAATTTTTATATTATCTTTGATGATCAAAGTGTTCATAAGTTTTTTTCTCAAAATCTAATAAACAATCAGAAATTAAGACAAAATTACATACGTAGGTACATTATCCTGGATCACAACGTTAGATTTTCTTTTGTACTATGAAAACAAGGAATGGGTAGGTAGGTATCACAAACATCCAGACTCAATACGATTGTGTGTTAATGAGTGACCCTTGCGACTCGACGAGCGCGCCAAGCGTATTAAATAAACGATATTTATTTAAACACTGCTAAAGTTTACATTGAATCTGAGTTCCCCACGCGATACTTATATGTACAAGTGCTGCGAATTGTATATAATATTATACATGCACCGTTAAATTTTAGTCTTTTTATTTCATTTAGATTAAAATTACTAAAATTTATTAGTAGGTAATCCACCTGTTGTGTGCGCATATCAATCCATAACACAAGTATATTATACTTAACCGACCTACTTTATAAGGAATCAGACCTGTATAAGAGATGTAAAATGTTTTTTTTAAATAAAATTTATGAATAAAAATACTTTGAATCTGAGTTCCCCGAGCGGCTGCTTGGCGTAGGGGATGCCGCGGAAGCTGGCGTAGCGCGCGCCGTTCTCCGCCGCGCGCTCCTGGCCGCACACCCAGCCCGCCTCCGTGCGCGCCAGCACGCCGCCGCACTCGCTGTGCGCTGACCCCCACGCTGACAAACATACACATATTGAGTTTAAAATTTAGTTTAAAGTAGTTTAGTCTCGCCGGTGAAGCTATAAAGCTCTAATAATAGAACACTTTCGTTCGGTGTAGGCACATTGTAACATTGATCCTAGTATCGCCTATAAATAAATAAATTCACACAAGTTCTAAACGCGGCAGAGCCACGCTTCAGCATGAATGGGCTGGCTCGATCGGAGTGATACCACGGCCTCACAAAAGACAAACACAGAAGACAAACAACGCAAAACTATTTGGGGAGACATGGACGAACGACGAGCAAAGATATAACGCACAAAGTGAAGGTTACACAGCGGTGAATGTGCTGTGGATATCAGAACCAAGCAAGAAACCAAAATTAAGTTTTTTTTAATATTAAGGAATGTTTCCTGTCAACGAAACATGCTTAACTTAAAGATTGAGGTAGTTCACTATAAACCACGCCACCGAGCCAGTCAAGTCAGCTATTCATAATGTTGTCTGGCTCTTGTGGAGTTAAATAAAAGCTTGAACAAGATCTTACCGTAGCCTAATAAGGCCAAAGTCACCAAAACGACCGCGCTGTCGGCCATTGTCTATTAGACTGTCAATGCCATTCTCATTACATTTATATACTGGCAATATGAGTGTTACAAGTCGAGCCAAGTATGAATGCAAATCATTAATTTTTGTCACTTGATACAAATTATATTCGTTTTTTAGGCTCTAGGTACAGTCGCCGTCAGATATATCGTAGCAGACAAGGTAACCATTAATATCTGAACATTCAGTACTGCATTAATATCTGAGCAGATGCCAGTCATTAACTTCTGAACATACAACTAACCAATAATATCTGAACACTCAGTATTGCATTAATATCTGAGCAGATATCAGTCGTATATCAGGATAAACAAAGTACGTAAAGAAAAGAAACAAAGTGTCATTACTTAGGTACATATTTGAATCTGAAAATTATTTTTAAAAGTGTGTGGCTAGGATGTAGGCATTGACAGTAATTGGAAACTAAGGAGTTTCATAAAAACCGGCGTGAAGCAGCCCCTGTGCTGTGTTTCGCCGAGTGAGTGAGGGTACCGGAGGCCCACTCGGGGGGGAAGGGGATAAAAGGTTGGCAGCGCACTTGTAACTCCACTGGTGTTGCAAGTGTCCATGGGCGGCGGCAATTGCTTACCATCAGGTGATCCACCTGCTCACCTGCTACCTATCACATATGAATACTCTGTCCCCTTAAATACCAACGAGCGGTCACGAAGCGAAAATGTTAAGGATGATTGTATTCGTTTATATGATAAGATTGATGATTCATTCATTCATTCAGGTGATTCTGAGACACTTTTCACTTTTCGAATAACTGCTGTAACAAAAAAGTTGATGCCGCAAAAATGGCCGCCATTTTGTTTTTTTTCTTTAAATATCAAAAATCTGGATTGATTAAAAAACACTCAGGGTTGTCAAAACTTTTTCCGCTAAAATAAACCCCAACACACCAAAAAACAGCCCTAATCAGTAAGTCAGTCAGTGGTAATCGAGCTTTGTATAAGTATTATAGATGTTGAGCGACGAACGCGATGTTGTCGAATTGATTTCTAATAAAACGATAGGCAACCTCGCATTGGTATTGGCGTGCGTGAAGGATGACAGTTCAGATATTATTGGTTATTTGTATGTTGAGAAGTAAATGACAGCATCTGCTCAGATATTAATGCAGTACTGAATGTTCAGATATTAATGGTTACCTTGTCTGCTACCTGACGGCGACTGTACCCTATGAAGTTAACTTGGCCCATGTTAGGTAAAATATTGAGTAAAGTAGGTAGTAAACTGTCAACAGTGTTAAAAACGATACAATTTAACGATTATTTTGCAACTAATAATTATATCACTTTGCGGCACTTCCCTGCACAAATAAAAATAAATTTATACACTAAAAGCCACTAAATAGTAATTTGAAACCTTTGCAATGCGTCAGCCGAAGTGCGAAAGGTCCCGGGTTTGAATCCCGGTCAAGTCAATTTAGGAAACGACATTTTCTAAGTTTTCTTGGGTCTGAGTGTTTTGGGTTTATTATCCTCATCTGGTACAGGGGTTTGAGATCAGATTTATTTATTCCACAAACCACCACTGAATCCTGCAATCAAGGTATCAAGCCTTGAAGTGACATCAGATATGCATCTAATTAAAAGGAGAACGCGACTGTTTCATACATTTGTGGGCTTAAGTGTTATACAAATTTAAGATGCCTTATTTTGAAAGATTCATAATAACAATTCGCCACAAAAATTTTGGGAAAAATAGGCAATCCAGGAATCGAGGTATTTAAATTAATAGTAAAGGTGAGGTTAAGTATGTACAGTCAACTCCAAAAATATGTATACACTTTAGGACCTTGTCACAATGCATAATGTGTAAGAAAGTAAAAGTCGTTCTTATACATGTATTGTGACAAGGTCCTAAAGTGTATACATATTTTTGGAGTTGACTGTAGTACCTATTAAAACAGGTATTTTCAATAGTGTCTGCACAATGTTTTTAATCGCTTTTAGACTAAATTATGCAAGTAGGTAGAGGGCCGGACATAATATTGGCACATAACATACTCAATCAGAATGGGGTATGGGAACTAATTTTTAGGTATCTTTTTTATATTTTATTTCAATACCTTTTACTATTTTAAGCAATCAATTTGAATATTTTTGTAATCAAGACAGTAGTTATGTTTTAATTAATTTTTAAACATTTTAAATTCAAGCGTATTTGTGACGTCACAAGGGCGCTACACCATATTAATAGTGTTACCACGTGCTTTTTTCCCCAAATCGTGGCAAATAAATTATATGTAAAATGTTACTTGTGGGCAAAATCCCTTTTAATCGGGGGAATTTTACATCACTGTCTGACAACATTCCGGCAAAACAAAAAACAGAGAGGTATTTCTAATCAATTTTATATCACCTTTCAAATAAATGTCAACTGGTTGGTAAGGTTTTATTGTATTACAACTAGCGCCAATTGTTGGTTCTTCCGTATCAATCACAGTAGATGTCGCCTAATGTAGCATTTATTTTATCTTGTTAGTGTAGTCTGACTGAAAATTCTGCTGACCTTGGGTCAGATGAAGGTCAAACGCGATTTTATTGAAAATATCATTGATCTTATGCTTTTAAATTTTAAAAGCAATAAAATATGGTATGAAAGACAAATGCCTCGAAATGGTTTTCGATTTAGGACATGTTTGGTTTTTTTCCCATACCCCATTAACTACAATTTTGGTTCAAAGTACTCATTACTAGAGTACTGTAGCGACGCGGCGTTGTATAGTAAGGACAGCTCCAGCCTGATTTTCTGCCGCACCCTGCTTCTTGGGCCCTTAGGCCTTGATTTTCAAACATTTCCACAGGGCAGGAATGAGGAAATTCGACTTTGCTTATCTTTCAACAATCATCGCATCAACGGCATAATCCGAGACCAAAATTAGGTCCAATTGTGTAATTAGTCTCCGTGATAAAAAGCGTTGTGGAACAACTCTGAAATTAATAACATTATTTCGATTCAAAAATAGGGTGATCGAGATAGTGATTGCCCACTTAAGGAATTGACACTAGTTTTATTTCAATAAAATCCTTAACTTTAACAATTAGAAATCAGAGTGTAATTATTTGACAACGTTAATAGTTTAGCATTGAGATAAGTTAGCAATAATTCAAACATCTTAAGAATATTTTATAATTATAACGTATAACAAAAATATCTCCTAAAAACACAGTGATTGCCCACTTGACACAGTCATTGCCAACCAAATGAGATAGTGATTGCCACCTATACCGCACGTTGTAATTCCATAAAAATGTTAATATATACTTAAAATTTTAGATCTTTCGTAAGTTTTTAAGCGTTAAGATATATTTCTAAGCAATCAAAATCAGTACATCATCCAAATAAGATCCATTGACTAAGAAAACCCGTTAATTTCAAATCTAGTAAAATCGGCATCTAGTTTGTCGTTATCACAGCGAATTAATGAATAGTACCAATTGTACAAAAAGTAGATACAGTTTTGAGGTTATCGGAGGCCCACTGGGGGTGAGGGGGAGTTAAAACATTTGCAGCATACTTGTGACTCCACTGGTGTAGTGATGCGTGTTTTTGACTGTCACATCATATATAAAAAGCAATGCTGCCGCCCATGGTCACCTGCAACGCCAGTGAGTCACAAGTGCGATGCCAACCTTTTATCCCCTTCCCTCCGGATGGGCCTCAGTTACCCTCACTCACTCGGCGAATCACAGCAGTGGGGCTGCTTCACGCCGGTTTTCTGTGAAGCAGAGCAGTGGTATCACTCCAATCCGGCCCATTCATGCCGAATTGTGGCTCTCCCACGTTAAAATACGATATTTTTTCTAATTATTACTAACTGCAACCATAACTTGATAATTCCATTTTATATGTGCCACTGGCACTTAAGCATACGGATCACCTGATGGTAAGCGATTTCAACCGTTCATAGACACTCGCAACAATAAGTGGAATCACAAATGCGCTGCGACATTTTAACTCCTTCATAGAATAGAATAGAATAGAATATATTTTATTTGCGTAAAATATGGTTACATTGTTGGTGTAAATAGTTTAGTTCTTAGTTCGCATATTTTGCCAAACATGGCATGCAAATATTTAAAAATAGGTACATACACGTAGGTAGGTACACACTTATAGCTAAAAAAAAAAGGAAAACATTTCAATAAACTAAGAAAATAAACAATATAAAAAATATAAGCATCTCACAAGTCTAACCTAAATTTATTGCTATTAAAGAAATCATTTAAAGAGTAAAAATTATGTTCTAGAAGCCATTCAAATAATTTTCTCTTAAATACTAGGTTTGGGAGTAACTGTAAGGTTTTAGGTACATGATTAAATATCTTTACACACATAGCATCACATTGCCGTAGATAGTGGCTGAGATTTGGGCTTTTATTGTAAGCTAATTTTAAGGGATCTCTGGCACTTCTCAAAGATGTACAGTTGGATTTCTTAAAGAGATTAATATTACATTTCACAAAGTTGGCTACCTCTAAAATGTAGAGTGAAGGGAGAGGCAAAATACCCAAGGATTTAAACAAGGGCCTACACGATTCACGAGAAGTTTTGCCGCACATTGCCCTAATACACTTCTTTTGGGCTATAAACAATTTATTTGCGTCTACTGAGTTGCCCCAAATCATAAGTCCATAGGTCAAAAGAGGTGATATGTAACCATGATATGCTGTCAGAGTGGTAGAAAGTGCTGAAGTATTTCGTAACCTACTTAGGACATAAACATAGCTATTCAGTTTATTCCGTAGAGATTCTATATGATCCTTCCAATCAAGTTTATCATCAATTTTAATACCCAAGAATTTTGTACCCGTTAATTCTTGTATGTCTTGGCCCCTGTATTTAACGTTGAGCTGTGATTTACTAGTCCTATTTGTTCCAAATTGCATGAAGTTAGTTTTATTAACATTAACTGATAGATTGTTGTTCTGGAGCCATTGTATTATTGAATTTATAGTGTTGTTTATTTCTGCTTCATAATTTATTATATTATTACGTGGTATTACTACTGAAATATCATCAGCATACATAACGCATTTATGCTTAGTTGTTGCAGGGAAATCGTTGATGTACAATATAAATAATATTGGCCCAAGAACGCTTCCCTGTGGTACTCCACATTTATTTAATTTAAATTGAGATAAGTTAGATGTGACTTCAGATTTACTATTTAAACTATTTATCTCTACTGCTTGAGATCTATTATGCAAGAATGATTGAATCCACTCCAATGCCAAGCCTCTAATGCCTAGATTATTTAACTTATTGAGGAGTAATTTGTGTGATACAAAGTCAAAAGCTCGGGTCATATCAAAGAAGACTGTACTGACTGGAATCTTTTCGTTAATTTTTTCTGATAAATCTCTGACAAGGTGATAGATTGCATGAATTGTAGACTTTTTACTTTGGAAACCAAATTGTTCTTTACTGATTATGTTGTATTTGGTACAAAAACTCATTAATCTAATTTTCATAGCCTTTTCGAAGACTTTTGATAAAATAGGTGGCAATGCAATGGGTCTGTAATTTTCTAAACAAGTTTTACTACCTTTTTATGTATAGGTTTCACAATAGAAATTTTTAATAAATCCGGAAATGTGCCCTTTTCAAAAGAGAGGTTTATTAAGTATAGTAGTGGTGGAGTAAGTTCATCTGCACAAAATTTTATTACCTTTGTACATATACTATCATATCCTGTAGAATTTGTGTTTTTAAGTGATTTAATTATAGAGTTTATTTCTTTTGCAATGAATGGCTCAATAAAAAATGAATTAGGTATGTATGACTTATTTGTATTTATATAATCAGTGTTTTCGGTATGCGAGTTTGTTAAGTTTATTAGAAAATTATTAAATTCATTAGCTATATTAGTTGGATCGTTTATCTTTTTCCCATCTATTGTTATTTCTTTTATGAAGTTATCGCTATCTATGGGTTTTTTATTTTTAATAATATTCCATGTCATTTTACATTTATTTTTTGCATTTCTAATTAATTTATCATTGTATATTTTTTGAGAGCTACGTAAACAACGGCGTAATATCTTAGAGTACTTTCTAAAATGCAGTTTTTTTTCATTAGATTTGCTTTCATAGTATTGATATCGTAAAAATCTTTTAGTCTTACAGCTTTTGATAATTCCTTTGGTAATCCAGTGAGGTTTTCTGTATTGGTTTGAAATTTTGATCTTCCTTATAGGAAAGCTTAAATCGAAAAGTGTTTTCATTATATCTTGATAAGACTGCATAGCTTTATTAACATCTGATTCGTTGTAAATGTTTGCAAATGATAATCGCTTTAAATTATTTTTAAATAAAATTAGATTTGTTTTACTATAATCCCTCTTATAAATGTAGTATTGTACCGGCGCGACTTCTTTTTTATTAACGGGTATAATTATTACTTGTGCCATGTTATGGTCAGATAACTGTAATGGAACGAGTTCTGTTTTGGCGTCATCGATATTGCTGATTATGTGATCAATACATGTATTTTGCCTAGTGGGTTCTGTTATATGTAAGAGAAGATTATAATTTTTGACCAAATCACATAAATTTCTACTGCTACTTGATGGTTTTAATGTGTTAATATTAATATCGCCTGCCAGTATAAAGCGTGTTTTGGGGTTTTTTGTGAACTTATGCAGCACTTCATCTAAAGTTGAAAAGAATAAATTAATATTAGAGTTGGGAGTTCTATAAACACAGATAATAATAATAGGGTAGTCAAAACCAAGCAATTTTATTCCACAACACTCAAAGGTCATGTCTTTTGAGTAATTCTTAATTTCATCTAACTTTTCATATTTAAGTCCATTTCGCAGTAATACACATACTCCCCCTCTTCTTTTACCATCTTTTCTACAATAAGTAGCTGCGACATCATAGCCTGTAATATTTAAGCAAGATTCACTACCTATTTTGATAAAAGTTTCCGACATGCATAGTATATCCGGTTGTTTTCCATTAGAATTTAAATCAACAATTGCTACTTCAAGTGTATCTCTTTTAGAGATAAAGCCTGCTATATTTTGATGTAGTAGTGTAAGAAAATGGACAATACGCTCAGGGTGGTTATTTACGAAAAAACTTCTGTGAATCAATTAGCTCACTTGTATGGGATTGACTATTGTTTGGTTCAATGAAATTATTTGTAAGTCTATTCGACAAAATGAACATGACTAATTCATTTAAATTTGTAAATATTGTTTTGTATCCGTAAGTATTTATGCGCCCTGTTGTCTTGGTGAAGTAGTCAAAAGAGTATTCCAAATTTTCATTACTATCTAATATATATGCGTATTCATAAATTAAATTATCTGAGTACAATAGCTTGTTGAACATTTCGATTCTTTTATTGAATATGTGGGCCGCCCGCAACTTTCGTTTGCGTGAACTTTATGACTCTTGACTAAAAGATGATTATTTAATAGACTTTAACAAAATATTACTTATTTAAATGTTCGTTTATAGGTTAATAGATTTTTAAGGCGGCTCAATTGATATTTTATACGAAATGCTAAGGAATGGAACAACTTGCCGGCTTTTGTATTTCCAAGAGAGCTACAATTTCGGTGTCTTTAGTCGAGAGTGAATAGGCTTCTTCCTGGGAAAGCACGCTACATCTTAGACCTCATTGTCCACTATCCATCAGGTGAGATGAGGTCAAGTGCAAACCCATTTAATATTTAAAATATCAACTTCTAATGAAAGTAACCCCCCAAATTATTTTTTTATTCATTAGGGATGTAAGTATTCTATTTAAGTTTTCATCTTATATTTTATCCATCAATTCTGTCAAAGAATGTGTATGCAAAGTTGGAGTAAATTGGGCCAAGGAATCACGTAGAATCCCATGAACAACTTTGAACCCCCTTTTCGCTCCATTAGGGGGTTTAAGTTCGGAATATCCTTCCTTATAGGATCTCATCCAAAAATGCTCATCACATTTGACAATTTTCCATTCCATTTCATTCCATATTTGCTATAGTGTAGCTGGGCTCTTAGAGTCCAAACCAGATGTTCCATGATCTTTGATTTTTTTTTCATGGCATCATAAAATGCTCATCAATCTAAACAACTTTTGTTAAGGGTGCCATTGACCGACCTCTTATAGTTTAGCTGGGCGTTGTGGTTCCCATCAAGGAGCCTTAGTCTTCAAAATGTAATATATCCTATAATTGCCTGATATACAGCTATAAATAAAAAAAGTTCATTCGAATTGGTTCAGTAGTTTTCGAGATTAGCGCGAACAAACAGACAACAGACAATAAACAGAAAACAGACAAACAGACAAACAGACAAACAGACAAACAGACAAACAGACAAACAGACAAACAGACAGACAAAATTTTAAAAATCATTGATTCATGTTCTGTTACTGTTTTTTTAGTCCTCCTAAGTTATTTTGAGATAATATCTTCAATGTACAGACACAGCTTTTTTACATTTTTATTATAGTATAGATGTTACAAATTTGTATGTTTTAGGTGGGCAAGCATTATTATATTTGTGTGTTGAACGTTTCTCAATGAATTTGATATAATTAACAGTTTCTTGTAAATTGACAGAGTCATTAAAGTCAGCCTCACCTATGAATATTACACAAAAGTCATCAACAGAGAAATTTTTCAGTTTTATTTCTATTCCGTGAGAGTTTCGTATTTACTTTCAGGATGTTTAAAATGGCAAACTCTGAATAATGTAGGTTATTTTCTGCTGTTTTAATATTACGTTATCTGTGGTACTACTATCAAGCACATTTTTCTATCATTCCGTTTTTCGTCCCTCGCAATTTGTGTACTTTTGTTACTTTATGTTGTCTTAGCATAGTAGCTCCTATTGGTAGATTTTTTTGGAATATAACTTGTAGTTTTACTATCCGAATCAGTTTGTTTACTTTTTGTATATTTACTTTCTCTTTCTATGTTCAGATTCATTGATGTTCCTTTAGTGATGTTGTGATATTTTTCTTTGAGTATTCGTTTTTGTTGTGAATTAAGTATCGGTGACAAAGGATTTACAGCACTTCATAATCCGAAATTTTTTTGAAAAGTGTGGTGTTTTCTATCTTTAGATTCTCTATTTTTGTTTCAGCCTTTTCCAGTTTCTCTTCTAACTTCTCAATCCTTTCTTTTAACTCTTTGATGATGTAATCAGTTTTATTTATGAGGACGATGTATGAGGTTGAGGTTATTGCTGTTCACTTCAATGGGCAGATCTGCAAATGAGTTTTCCGTTGCGATGTTAACTCTGAATTTATCATGTACTAGCGGCCGCCCGCGACTTCGTCCGCGTGGAAAAGTTTTTACCCCCCTTTTAACCCCTTACAACCCCCTTTTCCGCAAAAAAAGTAGCCTATGTTCTTTCTCGGGTCTAGATTATCGTATACCAAAATTCATTTAAATCCGTTCAGTAGTTTTGGCGTGAAAGAGTAACAGACAGCAGAACAGACAGACAGACAGACAGACCAACAGACAGACAGACAGACAGACAGACAGACAGACGACAGACAGAGTTACTTTCGCATTTATAATATTAGTTAGGATTAGGATAGTGACCAACTTTCATCTTCAGTCGAGTTATTTGTAAGTGTTGGATTTCATGTCAGTACTGGAGTCTGATAATTCCTGTCAGAGAGATTATCGCTTGATGAACAAGATTCTGGTAGCGGGCTCTTTGCCTGTGATAAACAAGATTCTGGTAGCGGACTCTTTGCCTTGTTTGTAGTTGATTTCACAAGCAGCTTGTTCAAACAATGATGACATCTGGACCCTTACTACCAGCCGTTACACATCTAGTCACGTGACATTAAAACGTATTGATACTATTCATATGATATAGTCAACTAGCCTATTGTAGGAATAGTCTAGATGGTATTAGTTGGTGATGGTGGCTACATTGACGTCGGTTGCAGATCCTGACCTGTGCATCGGCACCACGACCTGTACATGCGCCGGCGCAAGCCCGACACCATGGAGGTGCGCAGATGAAGGCGCAGGCCAAGGAGGAGAAACAGGTGAGGCTTTATATACGAACTAGCGGCCGCCCGCGACTCCGTCCGCGTGGAAAAGTAACTTTTTACCCCCCTTTCAACCCCTTACAACCCCCTTTTGCAATAAAAAGCCTATGTCCTTTCTCAGGGTCTAGATTATCTGTATACCAAATTTCATTTAAATCCGTTGAGTAGTTTTGGCGTGAAAGAGTAGCTGATAGACAGACAGACATACAGAGTTACTTTCGCATTTATAATATTAGTTAGGACTAGCTTTTGTCGTATCCTCCACTTCCCTAAAATGGGTAGTTAGAAAGGGGCAAAAAGTAGCCTATGTTACTCTCCATCCCTTCAACTATCTCCACTTAAAAATCACGCCAATTCGTCGCTCCGTTTTGCCGTGAAAGAAAGAAAGACAAACATACAGACAGACACACTTCCCCATACTTAATATTAGTATGGATGTGACACCCCCAAATTCCAGTCACTTTTACCTATGAGTAAAAGAGGCCGGTAAAGTCGTATGTAAGCGGATTTTTGAAAAAAGATTTTTGTATAACGCTGTCATTCAGCCTATACCATAATTTACTGACTTA
>JABMDO010001235.1:0-16126 GCA_014851415.1 Cnaphalocrocis medinalis
ACTAGAAGTATTAATGGAAACAAGTAAAAATTTATCTCCCCTGGACATTAAACATCTCCCCTGCCATCAAAAGAGCCAGGGGAAATACGCCAGGGGAGATATATTTTCGATAGAAATCTAAAATAGCCGTAAAAGTATTTCACGCACGTAATTCACACACAAACGTAACAATAAACACACTAATTCATAGTAAATATTTAAGCACATGTTAGTATTTTAACGAAAATTCACCATTTAAAACTAACCAGAGGAAAGACTGCATTCACTCAACACTTCTCTACTCAGCGAGTGGCGTGATCGAAATGGCCGGCAATATGGGCGGCGCAGTTGCTTATGCGCCGCTTAATGCTAACTTCACGCTCCACACTATGCATTCAAGGTCACAACTTCTACAGACTAGAAAAGCAAAACCGATTTTTGAAAGAAAACAAAAGACCAGGGGATGAGACACGAAACTCTTTGGACAAATTTCAGTGTTAATATTTTATTTAAAGAATTGGAATAAAAGCATTTTTACATGGAAGATACTATTACTAAGTTTACTGTCCTTATAAAATTAAAGAATTTAAAATAATTATTGAATTTTAATAGATTCATAATAACTGATTTATAAAAAAAAGTAGGGTTGGGGACAGACCAGGGGAGAGATATTTTTCTTATATTGGGGCTTATTGTGACTTAATTACGTACATTTCTGCAATAAATTTCAGTGACCACGTAGGAAACATTTAGTTTTAAGTGATAAATAGATTATTTATAAAGTTAAAGGCATAAAAAAAGGTATTTTTGTCGTTGCCATCGAAAGTACCTCTTAACTTAGAAAGACCCATATACTAAAATATCATCCACAAATAAAATAACTCCTGGCAAGTCCTGAAATATATCATTCATTACTCTGTGAAATATTTCTCCACTTGAATTTATACCATATGGAAGTCTTAAAAATTTATATCTACCAAATTGTGTATTGAATGTAGTGAGTTTACTGCTATCATTATCAAGTTTTAACATCCAGTATCCTGAGTTTGCATCTAATTTTGAAATACTGAAGCTCCTGAAACTTTTGATCTTAAATCATCAAATGTAGGATAAGGATATAATGGTCTTTTAATAGCTTTATTGAGATTTCTAGGATCTAAACATAAACGAAGGGTTTTATTAGGTTTTTCAACTGGAACAAAAGAATTTACCCATTCAGTTGGTTCGTTAATTTTTTCTATAACCTTTAGTTTCTCCATTCTATCTAATTCTTCCTTTAATTTGTCATGAAGTGCATATGGTATTCTCCTAACTGGACATATCCTAGGTTTGATAGATTCATCTACTTCTAAATGAACTTCTGTAGGTAAACATCCTAATCCTTCGAAGGTGTTAGAGTATTTGTTAATAATATGTTGTACTGACCTTGGTTTGTTGTTATTATCAATATTAGCGATTGATGTTTCATGCTCATGCAATCCATTAGTAAGTTGGAACAGTCGTTTCACTATACCAAGTTTCTCCGAAGTCCTCCATCCAATTATAGTTTTACATTTATCTTTTACAACTATAAAATAAATATAAGCATTAGTTTGATTTTCCAATTGACAATACAATTTAACACTGCCTATGTTTTCAATTAATTGACCAGAAAAAGTAAAAATTCTATTATTCGTTTTGCGAATAGGAATGTTGATATTTCTATTTTGTTTTATTTTATACAAAGTACTTTCAGAAATCACATTAACATCTGCACCAGTATCTATTTGACATGGAATACAATAATCAAAAATATAAATATTCATAGACCAATTATTCAAGTTTTTAGACTCAATAGAATTAATGATAAAATCATTATTGATACATCTCACCGCAGAGTTCACCGGAAGTCTTTTGTTGGTGTTGCTTCTACACATTTTTGCAAAATGGTTAGGTTTTTTGCAATGAATACAAATTTTTCCTAATGCTGGGCACTTGTGTCTATGTATTTGACCACATTTTCCACAATTTTTCATATTTTGACCTGAAAAATGATTCCTGGAAAAAGAATTGTTCGAAGAATAATTCTTGTTTCTTGTAGTCGACGAATTTCTACTAATTGATCTTGGTCTCTCTTGATGTGATGATCTAATCAATGGTCTTCTTGGTCTTGACATTTTTTCATGGTTAATTGAATTAATTTCCTTGAAATCCTGATGAATATTTTTTCTTTGTCAGTCGCAGGTAGTTGTGAAGATCTTTCTTGAGATAATTCTAAATTCTTCGAAAATTGAATTGCTTCATTAATGTCATTGAAATTTTCCTGTAATAATCTTTCCTTGATGTATTTATTTCTAATGCCAATCACAAACATATCTTTCACCAATGATTCTTTTAGGGAAGATAGATCACAACTTTTTGATAAATTGTTTAGGGTAGTGCAATATTCATCTAATGATTCGTCATCTTTTTGATATCTAGTGAAGAATTTGTATCTTTCCACAGTCGTATTTTTGCAGGGATTAAATTTCTCATCAAATTTCTTTATCACATCATCTAATTTCACTATAGTTCTGTCCAGTCCAAATGAATTGAATATGTCGATACCATCCTCTCCAATAGAATTTAAAAATAAGGCTACTTTTTTCTTCTCCGTTAGGTCGTCAAAATCATGAGCGTCATAATATATTAGGAATTTCTCTTTCCATCTCGTCCAGTTATCATAATTATTGATATTTTGTCCATTTTTGCCACTTCCGTTTGAAATATTCAACGGTTTTATTGTATTTGATAAAAGAAATTTCTGTACCTTGTCAGTCATTGTAGTCGTGTGTCCTTTCTTGCTTTTTTTTTTCAGCACCACGATGACACCATATTTGGATGGCTTACTGGACGAGATATATATACTAATTGTTGTAGTTTAATATAATATTTATTTTAATAATAATCACTTTACATTGTTACATGTCTATAGGATGTGCCGGTCATTGTTCAAGTCTAACTCACTCTAGTGTTGCCAGCTAACCACAGATTATATAAAACCCACAGATACAACAGACACCAGCACCACTAGCGGAGGCGCAAGTGCGCTGACACCCATTTAACCCGCTTTTCCCCAGTGGGCCTTCTGGTACCTTCACTCATTGGGCGAAACATGTTCGTCTAATAATAAAAAACCTTTTGATTTTGACGGCCTCGTTGGCGCAGTGGCTAAGGTGTTCGCCCGAAGCGCGAAAGGTCTCGGGTTCGATTCCCGGTCAAGTCAATTTGGGAAACTACATTTTCTAGGTTTTCTTGGGTCTGGGTGTTCTGGGTTGACGCCCCCAGTTAATTATCGTCACCTGGTACTCATAGTACAGGGGTTGCCCTAGTTTGAGACCCGGTTGATTGGTGTGATTGTCTGGCGCATTTATTTATTTATTTTTTTTTTCCTTAAGATTCAAGACTCATGGGTACCCGCGAAGTCTCAAATGGCGCTCAAACCGCTTCTGTATACATGTCTTCATTATTTCCCATGTTTTTTGCACACAAAGGGAAAACAGTTACGCACTGTCCCGTTAGGTGCTACCTTTGTGACGGGACTCCTGAGCGTCCTGTAGTTTATCCACTCACATATACAAAACCCGCCGCCTGTTGAATAACACGAGGCCCACGATGACTCGCCAGTTTATTTGACCTCGCACTTTTTTACACCAGCTCGTAGTAACAAACTGACATATCATTGTGATGCATAAATTAAGCAATACACATTCATCTTTCGTCATCACTGTTATCTAAAAATCTGCGATTTCTATTCAATGGCTGTTATCTAATAGATATTATCAACCATGGTAACTTTTTTATCAGT
This sequence comes from Cnaphalocrocis medinalis, assembly GCA_014851415.1. Classification (NCBI taxonomy): domain Eukaryota; kingdom Metazoa; phylum Arthropoda; class Insecta; order Lepidoptera; family Crambidae; genus Cnaphalocrocis; species Cnaphalocrocis medinalis. The sequence goes on from JABMDO010001235.1 coordinate 3,806, forward strand.
GGACACTTTTTGTAGTTTCCCACCCTTATGGATACAATTTTATTCGAAATATTTTTTTTATTAAATACTAGTGGTCCCCCCTCGCTTCGCTTCAGAACAGTAGTTCCAAAGTGAGCCAATAGATGGCGCTGGGCGCTGGTTGCATCGCGCAAGCGTTTCGTGTTTTCGGTTTACCTATAAGCCGTGTAATGGTCTATAGAAGTTATCTCTTTATAAATAGTGTAGAAGGAGTCTTTGATCTGTTGACACATGCTGAGTATGCCTTTTTGATCTTTTCTAAGTATCACATTTTTTCTATTTCTAAGTATTATTATGAATACTTAGTTAATTTTAGTAGCGTTTCCGCTGTGTTTCGCCGAGTGAGCGAGCGCACCTTAGGCCCAATTCTGGACCGGGGTGCAATGGGCCAACTACCTCTATGTTAAGGATGCTTCTTCAAAAAAACTATCAGAGATATTCTCATTAAGTCCCTTCGCGGGGGGACTCCTATCAAGAGGCGTAGACTACCGCAACCTGCTCGAAAATAAAGTCTGGAGTTCTGGACTAACACCTGATAACAAACCACTTTTTCTTACGTGATGGCAATTGCTTACCACCAAGTGATACCATCTGAAGTCTACCACCTACCACATAATAAAAACTTTAAAATTGATTATAGCAAACTTTCAGTTATTATAGAAGTCATACATCTTGCAATGGGAAGTAAATGTATGTAATTATATCAATTTGGTATGATTTCTATAATGTAGAAGATAAATATATAAATGAATAAATTACACTGCCACTTACCTGCGCAGTTTAGTTTTTAAACCAATATAAACACTTACCAAGAGTATGGTATTTCCTGATGATGCATGACACAGCAGGGGTTGAAAGAATACCATCTTGTCCCACTAGAAGTCTTGAGACCTAGAATTAAAAACCAATGCTATTCATCAATAGATATACATTTGGGGGCCATATTTTGTTTCTAAATATTTATATTTTTAACTGACTTCAAAAAAGGAGGAGGTTTGGTACAATTCAACAGTTTTTTTTTTGTTATTGTAAGTTTTTCTAATTAATTTATCAAATTTTAATGGTGTTTCTTGTTTTGAAAGGACAACATCACTATGATATTACGTCTCTACATTTTGAGTCATGATGACACAGCATTTTATTTAGCAATATAGTCAAAGTTATTTTTGTATAGTTTCTGAAACATACAACCATAATTCAGTAGGTATGGTAAAATTTACTGACCAAACAAGCCTTAAAAATAAATCCTGAGTTTGTGAGTTTATTCTCTACAAACATTTAAATATATCAATCCTAGATAGAAGAACAAGCTAATAAAATCAAGGGTAATATAACAAGACATACTCCTTTATATGAGTTCGAGTAATCATAATATTATAACAAACATCTCCGTTGCACTTTATCAGAACAAACAACCTAGTTATTTATCTGCTCAAGCATTATTATAATAAACATGGTAGAAATACATTATCTCATTACATACTAAATTGCTTTAAATGAGGATTTATTAAGTTGAAGATCAAAATAACTTATATTAAATAAAAAGAAAGTGAAACAAAAGGGATTGTTTTGATCAATTTATCTAGTAAATATTTAAAATAACAATGTATTTTTTTTTATCTAATAATTATGATAGTGTTATTAATTTTAGTTTTTAACCAGTAAAACCAATTTATAAATTATGGTATAAAAAAGTTCCACTCAAGTTTTCAAAGACATTGAACTTCAAGAAAGAGGCGAGAATAGGTAGGTACCAGAAACTGTTTAAGACTATAAGGGACCATTCAAGTATTACGTAAGCATCGATAGGGGGAGGGGGGGTCTTGGCTTTGCTTACTTTTGGTAAATTCAGGAAGAAAAAGTATATTTTATCGCCAATTTTTGCTGACAATGGGGGGAAGGGGGTTAAATATTTCAAAAAATCTGCTTACGTAATACTTGAATGGTCCCTAAGTTGACCTTTCGTAATATTCATGTTAAATCATTTTACACTTTTGAATATTTATTTCCACTGAAGTAATTAAAGTTAAGTTCTTTGTTTTTTGATATCATTTGCTTTCTAACTAAGTATTTACAAATTTTATATTAAAATAAGATATTTTATGGTCTAAAATTCAACTTACCCCATTGCCCGCCGAAATTTTTATAATTTTGTCTACAACTTCTTTCACAAGATACCTGCCGTCCCCGCCAACTACCAAGGTCGAGCCCACTATAGCCCCCTTATTGGCGTCCAAGATACTCTGGATAAAATTCTCCGTGTAGTTTTCTTGAAGAAAAACTTTAACTTTCTTACGCAAACCACTCGTGCCCGGCTTTTGACCCTCGTAAGGATTCGTGGGGACTGTGACAACGCTAGACATTTTTACTGAATGGGATATTTCTTCACGCTACAGCACAAGCAATCACACCGGCTGGTTTCTATATAACAAATAATAGGAATTATCTAAGATCGGAAGGTCACGAACAAAATTACAAAAGTTGTGATTACTGTCAGCCGAATTCACAAAATTATTGAGATGTCAAAGCAAAGTCGAATCAAGGTCATATTATTGACGCGTTCGTATAAATTTAAATATTTTGGAAAATGCATTCATATGATTTCTTTTTTGTGTGGTGTTCTAAAAAGTATGTAATAATTAAGTTTATTTGTATGTGTCCATCCCTAAAGTCATGACATTAATTAAGGCGCCACTGCCGCTTACGTCATAGAATATGGTAACCCTATTTGGTTATAATTTTAAAGAACTCCGTAGGTAAATAGTTTCACGACTTTATTGACAGTTTAATAACACTGAACAAATAGGTGAAGCAGCAATAAATTAGAAATCTTGGGAACATCACATAAAATATTATTTTTGTTCTTAACATTGACTATTATAATTAATTTCTATTATAAAATGAAACAAAGGTAAAACAGATTTTTAAAGTATATTTATTAAACATAATTATTATAAATATAAGTAATACCTAATATTATTTTATCTCTTACAGTTTTTTACCTTTTTACCAGCAATGTTTTCTAGCGATTTAGAATTCTCAATAATCTTTACAAAATTACAATATGATCTATCTACATTAGGTACCTATACACAACCAATACCTTCATAAAAAAATACAAATAAGAAACAATTTTTATTTCCAATTTTTCCTTTACTTAAGAGTGCCTTCATTACTTCAATCAAATATTAAATATTTAATCAGTCTTCCCTTCTCGGATACATTACCTTCCTAATATTTTTATTCCGATTTTACTTTCCTAACTTAGAAACCTTTTTTAGTGCTAGGTGGCAGACCTTATAAGGAAAGTGCCATGATAAAATAGTTCAGCCAAAGGTAAAATCACAGAAGTAGGTAAAAATATTATTTTACCTTACAACTAAGTAAACCATTGAAAACAAGCTCGGAAAACCAGTCATGGCGCTACCATACCTATGACGTAAGCAACCAGTGGCGCCATTATTCCTAATTCCTTTTTTGACACATTTTAAAATGGCCGCTAGGTTGGGCTCGCCGTTACATTTAAATCGGACACCCTACTCTTATAATTACATTTCTCTCTTTATTTTCTATACTTACACAAATAACTTTACAAAATAATATCTTCGTCCTCTTTAAGACCTGCAAGCCATAATAGCGCCTCCGTACTCCTCCTCTAGGAACTTGGCGACTGTGAGGCAGAGCGCGTCGTTGTTTGGTCCAGCCATCACTTGGATGCCCAGTGGAAGACCCTTGCTATTCTTTCCGAGAGGGACCTGAAGAAGGGAATAATCGTATTTTCATTTGGGGGGAAGGGAATATGGACGGCCTCGAAGGCGCAGTGGCTAAGGTATTCGCCCGAAGCGCGAAAGGTCCTAGGTTCGATGCACACACACACGTTACACATTGCACATGTTACAAGGTGAAGGTCATGATGGTTTGCTCTGAAAAACAAAAAAGGGGGGTTGATCCTCCCCGCGGTGTGGTGGGGGAGGCAACGTCGGCCATCGATCCGCGAGACCTTCATGTAATAAGCCGGCAACTTCATGTAGTAAGAGAATCCTGCTTAAAGTACGTACCTGTACAGCCGGACACTTGAGCACATTCACCATGGACCAGTAGCCGAAGTTGTACGGACCCAAGTATGGGAAGTAGTGGTACGGACAGGGGACCGGTCCGCTGGGCAGGATCAGGACGCCGTTGTCGCCTAATTTTGACTGGAAACACATTTAGTTAAAATTTAGAGACTTTTTAGAGCGTGGTTAACATGTCACGTTACCAGTGCTACCATCTCAATATTCCGCCATCTGTCCACAAAATAAACTGTTCTTCGAAATTAATTACCGTGAAAGAGCCACGCTTCGGCATTAATGGACCGGCTCGACAGGATACGGCCTTACAGAAGACCGGCGTAAAGCAGCGCCCGGGCTGTATTTTGTCAAGTGAGTAAGGTTTTACCGGTGGAAGAGAGGATTAAAGGTATCGGTTACCATCAAGTGAACCGTATGATCATCTGCCACCTATCAAATAAAAGTAAAGTAAAGAGTTTTGAGTTGTCACCTAATCTTTTAAACAAAGTCTGTTCTTTACTTACAAAGAGATCGTCTTTCACAGCTTGAGTGAGAGGCTCCGCCCAATCTGGTTTGACGGCGGGCCAGAAGCGGAGCCCTGCCAGCCTCATTAACAGGTTAAGGTTATGTCTGCTGAAGCAGGTAAACTGTAAATAATACACGATAAGTGATTAGCACTTCTGTCCAATCAAGCCACCAGCTTAAATAATATAATAATAATAATAATAATTGATGCTTTAGATATGGACAGTTCATATAAATACCTAGGATTTTACCAATTAAGACAAATAAAACAAAAACAAGCAAAAAGTACAATAATTACCAAATTCAAACATAGACTTAACATTTTACTACGATCTCAACTCTATTCCAGGAATCTCACTAAATCCATTAACACTTACGCAATATCGTTACTAACATATTCCTTTGGTATCATTCATTGGAGTAAAAAGGAGCTCGTTCAATTACAACGAAACGTAAACACAGCAATGACATCCCACCGAAAACACCATCCGAAGGCTTGTGTGCAGCGAGTGACACTGTCAAGAGAAAATGGAGGTAGGGGTGTCATTGACATCCAAAATTTACACAACAAGCAGATAAAGAATCTTCGGTACTTTTTTCATGAAAAGGCAACACACTCAACGCTCCATAAAACAGTAACTAGATCAGATACTCATCTAACTCCACTGAACTTACATGACAGCAGCGAACAACCGTCTGAACATATTACGCCTGATCCTGAGAAGGAGTTTGCATGGAAGCAGAAGTCACTGCACGGACGACACTACCAGGACCTGCATCAGCCACACGTTGACAAAGCAGCGTCAAATGCCTGGCTGCATCGAGGTGAATTGTTCCCGGAGACAGAAGCTTTTATGATGGCTATTCAGGATCAGGTTATCAATACCAAAAATTATCAAAAACATATCTGGAAGAACAACACCGTCATTGACACATGTAGAAGATGCCATAGTAGTACTGAGACAATACAGCATATCACAGGCGCCTGTAAAGCTATTGTACAAACAGATTATAAACACCGGCATGATCAAGTGGCAGCAATAATTCATCAATACTTAGCATTCAAACACAAATTTTTAAAAGAAAAGATACCGTACTATAAATACCAACCAGACGCAGTTTTAGAAAATCAGGACTTCAAAATATATTGGGACAGAACTATAATAACAGATAAGACCATACACTACAATAGACCAGATATAACTTTACAGGACAAAAATGATAAAACAGTATATTTAATAGATATTGCTGTTTGTAACACCCACAACCTGCAGTCTACACACACAGAAAAGCTTGCTAAGTATAGAGACCTCGCGATTGAAATAAAGACGCAGTGGAGAGTTACAACAGTAAAAATAGTTCCAATAATAGTATCATCCACAGGTGTCATCCCCAAAGAACTACATAAAAGTTTAGACACACTAAGTGTACCGTCACCTACATATAAACTCTTACAGAAAGCAGTCATATTGAATACATGCCGAATAGTCCGAAAATTTCTTAATATAGAATAGTTAAACCTTAAGATGCGCTTGGCTACGGCCCGTGCTCTTAAAAATACCTCCTCGAGGAGAGAAACAAACAGTTTACTGATTAATAATAATAATAATAATCTTTTTATTTCAGAAATACATCCATATTACAGTACATAGGAAAAAATAACATAACATAAATACAGTTCAGAACACATTTTAGGAAAATAAAAGTTAAGGAAAATAACAGATTATAATAGGCCCATCACCGTTTGCATCCAATGTTTTTGTAATGGGCAGTCAAAGCGGGCAGCTAGGGTCTTCAAAATGGTGTTAGGGCTGTCGCGCAACCGCTGCTGAAGCGACGCGATCCTTTTACGCATAATGGCGTGAAAACCATCAACCCTCGCATGCGCAAACATGTTAGATGCGCTGCAGTGGCGCGGCAGCCGTAACAGCATCCTAAAAGCATTGTTATATTGCACACGCAGTGCGTTGTAGGCTCGTTGCGTATACTGGCTCCACAGGCTGCACGAGTAGAAGCATTGGCAGTAAGCTCTAAAAAGTGTTAGTTTCACTTCATTACTGCATCGAGAAAACCTGCGGGCCAGCATATTACTCCTTACCGACAACGCCCTGCGTTCCCTTTCTATGTCAAGGTCATCTTTTAATGTATCTACTATCTTATGTCCTAGGTATTTAAAACTAGTTACTATTTTTAAAGAAGTGCCACATAGCTTAATAGGAGGTACATCAGTAGGTTTAAGTCTGCCAGCTTTAAATATAAGTACTTCACTTTTTGTGGAATTATATTTTAGCCCATGACTTTCAGCATACTTCTCACAAGTATGTAGTAGTTTTCTCACGCCATTTACAGAGGGACTCAGCAGTACCATATCATCAGCATAACTTATATTGTTGATACAAGTGCCGTCAATGTGACAACCTACATGAATACTGCTGAGCTCCTCTATAAGTGCGTTCACATAAAGATTAAATAAAATTGGAGATGTCAGTCCACCCTGCCTCACACCGCACTCTAGTTTGTATTCATCCGAGAGAGTTCCCGACCACCTTACTTGATTCACTTGGTTGCTATACCAAAATTTGAGCAGTGCAATACAGTCAGCCGGTACATCCGTGGTTGCTAACTTGTCCCAAAGCCTCTTGTAGACCACAAGATCGAAAGCTTTCGACAAGTCAAGAAAGCACGCATAGACCGGCGTACTTCTATCAGTGTAGTACCTGACAGTTTGCTTAAGACATGCGATGGCACTCTCAGTAGACAGTCCTGCTCTAAAACCAAACTGAGCATCATGCAGTCGAATGTGTCTACTCAGCTGCTCATTAAGCAAACTGTCAAGAACTTTGGCTATGATAGTAGCGAGGGAAATAGGCCTGTAGTTAGATTGATCAGAAGCATCTCCAGTTTTGTTTTTAATAATGGGCACAACAACTGTCCGCATCATAGGTTCAGGCAAATAGGAATGACCCAAGCATAGATTAAAAAACATAGCTAGGACTCTAGGCAGATGAACGCCTGCGAATTTCAGATGCTCTATGCTTAGGCCGTCATGACCGGGTGACTTACCCCTTTGCATTTTCCTAATCACCAGAGCTATTTCTTTAGCAGTAAATCGAATGCTTCGATCCGGCAAGATGGCCTCACACTCATCAGATTCAGAGATAGGTAGTGAGGGAGGACATACTGTGAAAAGGCTTTTAAACTGATTAGCTATATTTTTGTGGTCACTTTCGCCATTGACGCTCACAGGCTGTCCAGGTCGAACATTTAATTTATTTGAGTTTTTCCAAAAATCTTTAAAGTTTTTAACAGAATGATTTGAGGCCAGAATATCCATTTTGAGTTGTTCCTCTCTATCTTGACACCATTTTAATTTTGTTTTAAATAGTTTTCTACTTTCACACATATTATTATATATCTCACCGGACCTAGGTTTACCTGCTAAAACCCATTGCTGAAAACTAACCCTGGCAGATCTATGAGCGTCAGCGACGTACTTATTCCAACCTGTTACGTAACCACCGCGTCTACCACACCTTCGCTTGTATGTGACTTTAGCTGCTGTATCTAGCGCGGAAGTTAAATCGGAATACATTTTATCCAAAACTTTTTTATGACTACAATTATTGCACATATTATCCGCACATAGTCTCAAATCATTAGGGAAGTCTATAAGCCGTAGGTGCTCATGACAGATAGTTCTATAGCTATCTATTTGTTCCTTGTCTCTCTCCCCCCATAATACTTTATTTACAAAAGGGACATTGGCATCGTATTTACAAATCACATCGTCGAGTTTACATTCAACTATAAGCGGAGAGTGGTCAGACCAATACACGCCGTGGTTAACCCATACTTTATGAACAACATCACGCGCTGCTTTAGATGCAATGCAGTGGTCTAACCACCTTCTGCAGCCGTGCGCTTCACTCGTGAATGTGTAGGTACCCGAGTCCGCCCCTAAAATATCTACGTCTACACAACAGTAATCCCACTCTTCACAAAAATTTAATAGTTCATCATAAAACAACTCATTTGAATGCGCATTAAAATCACCCAATACAAATAAAGCTTCGACATCATCATTGTCTTCTCTAATTGCATTAATTTGCCCTAAACAGTCGGTATAAAGTAATAAGTTATCATTTGAATTAACAGGCATATAAACACTTACTACAATTATGGCACGGTTTTGTAACTTAATTTTAATCGCCGTCAAACGCACGTTATCACATTTTATCACTGACACTGATTGAAATACACTTTTCCTCCATAATAACGCAACGCCTCCGTAAGGCCTCCCGGTGAGAGGGCCCTCGCTGGTGTCCACCGCGGATGTGCCGGTACTAGCGAACTCATCACTAACCGCACTCAGGAGGGGTAGATCGTGCGGCAACAGCCAGGTTTCTTGAAGCGCTATTATATCCGCGGTTTCACACAGCTCACGCACTCCATCCATCGATCTTTTCAAAGACTTGCAATTAAAACTAACTAGCTTACTATATAATTTTGTACTCTCCATATAGATTTATTATAATGTTTCCTGAAGCCCGTTTCGATTAGGTTCTTTACCTAAGTTATCTTTGAAAGAAACAAACTTCCTAAAAGAAATTCCCGTTGGCCATAATTTATCATCTAAAAATATATCAGAGTTTTGTTTGGATACAAATATTTTATATGAGTTATAGTCTCTTTCTCGCTTCATATTAATTTTCATTAAGGTAACTCGCTCATTTGTTTTCTCGAAGATATAATCCGTAATATCTGATTCTAGCACCTCTTTGTGAACATAAGAAATAAACAGAGGAATTTTCAGATCCGCGGCCTTAAACTTAGTTGTAGAGTCCGAAATTGCCTTGCCTTTATTACCTATAAATTGATTTCTTAGTCTTCTCTTTTGGATTTGTATCCATTTCTCATCTTTTTCCGGCAATTTCCAAGAGTCACCATTTGCTACCATTTCCGCAAAAGACATCATTCGTGTATTCGAATCAGAACGTGCTCTAGTCTCAGGTAATAAGGTCCGTTTTGCGTCAACGCTGAGTCTTATCGCAGAGTTGCCAAGCGCATGCGCGACCGGCCCGGCAATAGCGTCAGTAGCGTCGTTTGCAACGGTTTGGCGCGAAATTTGCGCGTCACCTCGGTGACCTCGAGTCTCGGCTGTCTCCTCGGACGCTGTCGGCGGTGTTCGGGTGACTTCGCGCTCGCACCCGAGCTCTGATTTGCTGCGATTATCCGACGCGGGATGAGTTTGAATGAACGACGAACTATTTTCTGAGCGCGAAACATGATGATTATGTGACGAGATACTGTCGGTTACTGTGTTCGCGTATTTGTTCGAAAGTTGTGACCATTTACTTTCAGCATCTTCAAGCTGCTTAGTATTGACATAATTATCTTTTATCATTTTGACTTCAGATTTTAGCAATACTATATCCTTTAACAGCAACGTTACATCGACGTGGTCGAACGTAACAGGCGGCAATTTACTTAAATCCCTGGCGACGAATATAGGGGTTAACTCGGGGTCCGTCTCTTTTAGGGTCGTAATAATATCTTCAAGATCCTTCCGTAGTTTTCCCTCGCCTTTTCTCATTATATTCCTCTTGTTAGTTTTCATTGAATCAAACAGTAGCGACTTTGCTTTTTGAACTTCATCCACCGTAAAAGCCGACATACAAATACGCACCAAGCTTTCATTATCCATCACATCTACTTTGTTATGAATATATGCCAAAACCTCAGAGATCACAATATTGCAATTTGCACATTTCACCGTTTTAGATGTCGACATTTTTCTCGAAAGTGAAGGGGTCAATGACCACCTCCGCGCGTCCGTTCGCAACGCTGCCCGACTGCTGCTTAAAGCCTGTCTACCGCTAAAGGATACTGTAGAGGTAACCTACAGCCACGCATGTTTTGGTTGTGTCTGCATTGCAGTGCCATTACTTCTTACCTTCTTGATCACCTCCCAAATAATGTTAGGTTTGCCTTCCCCGTTGGTGAACAAGGAGAAGTAGTCCTCGGGCTCTTTGGTCATCCAGTACTTCCAGAGGTTAACGCCGTCGTTGAAGGCGGAGTGGTAATATGGCCTCGGACTGTTTTCGGCTGGCAGGCGTTCCTCCAATTTCAAGATAACACTGAAAAAATTGTATGCCAATTGTCAATAAGTAGCGTATTACACACTAGCGTCCATATGTGAGTCTGGAGTATAAGGTAGACCAGGCAAGGTACTTATACTCACTCTTTCATGGCGTTCGTCAAATCTGATCTTATGGGGCTGATCCAGATATCAGCAAAACTCTCAGTGTAGTACACTTTGATGTCCTGAAACATTAACAAAAGTATGTATAAGCTTGAATATGACTGTGCACTAATTTTAATCAAATATAAACCTTACTGCTCCATCATAAGCACCGTACCTTTAAGTTGACTTGACGGTCTAACTTTAGGAGTGGTGCCTTGTCTCCAGCGAGGGCCTTCATCAGTGGGGCCTGATCTTCCACATGCTTGGATATAAAGCCGAGGCAGAACATAGTGTCGCCCTCCTCACCTGTTCTGTTGAACATTCCTGTAGAAAAGGACTGTGATTGTAGTTAATAGGTAAGTAAATATTGCTGATTACTTTAGCACAATCACAGTCGTGGTAGACCCCCCACAAGGTGGACCCATTTAAAGAAGGTCTCCGGAATTCCTTGGATGTTGGTGACACAGGATCTATGAAGAGAACATTGGTGGAGGCCTATGTCCAGCAGTAGCCATCTATTGGTTGAAATGATGATAAGGCACAATCAAAGATCAAAATCTGCCACATTCTTACCAACGCCCGTCTGTGAATCTCAAGTTTTGAAAACAATAGGGACGTAAGTTACCTTGAAGGTTTGTGATGCCAGGAGTCGGGTGGTAGCCAAATAAGCCGCAATTGAATGCTGGTATTCTCGTGGACCCAGCACAGTCAGAACCTGTGAATAGGTAAACAAGTACAGTTTTACAAAATGTTATACTTTTCCCATCACCTCTTTATAAATATAGAAAGAAACCAACTTAATCTAGACCTAGAAACAGATAAAGGGCGGCCTAAGAGTAACTCTAGCCACCAGTGAGCCTCTCAGTCACCTTCATGTTCTTTTCAACACCAAATTCAGAAGGGACACTTTACTCGGTGTACCACAGCTTCTTACCAGCTTAACTCGACTCCAAGGCTGAACCCTTATTACCTAAATTCTACTGAAATATTATAACCAGCTGTGTCAAAAGTCAGTTTCTTGTGCCACTACTTACTTAAGCTGATGGGGGTCGCGTATGTAGCCATGAGGGCTGCTTCGCCTCCGCTAGAACCTCCTGCCGATCGGCCAGTGTGGTGAGGGTTGTTTGTGGTGCCATACACTGGGTTTCGAGTTTCGTTCCTGAAAGTAAACATCAGCTGATATAAGTTAATAGCAAATGTGTGCGGGCACGGGACCGATCTATGAGACGGTAGCTATTCGGTCCCCCACCCAATGCACCTATTGCTGGATTGCCCCGTCCGATGTGTGTTGAGGAAGAGCGAAGGGTGCTTGAAGAGAAACAAGATATTCTTCTGAGATGTTGTTGGCTCCGGATCCGCTGGCGAACTGTGTCGGTCCACCGAGGACCGCCCTATTTATATTCCTTTTCCCCCGCGCACAACTAGTAGCTATGTACGGTGAGACTTTAGCCAATATCTGCATCGACAGGCCTTTTACTTAAAGCT